>JADLZL010005684.1:0-176904 GCA_015844335.1 Chrysopogon serrulatus | reverse complement strand
ATGGATGTACGCAATCACGGTCAATCACATTTCCTTCATATATTGCTGAGTAGACCGGTACGCAATCACGGTCGGCTGCCAATCATGTTTTCTTTCTTACGTGTTTCCTTCTTTATCCCTTCTTGTGATTCGGTTCTTTTGCTTGTGCATGGAGTGACGTCATGTGGGTGTCTCCTGTAAATTTGCTTGCCTTCCTTGTGGTGATTGCAGTGATTTACATGCCCTCCGGCTGTCCAGCATGCCCTTGCAATGATTGCGTGGTGATTGCCGGGTGAGGCCATGAGTTTCCTTTTCACGTGAGAGAGCAGAGCATGGAGGCCACGAATTTCTTTTTCGCGCGGACAGGTAGGTGGGAAAAAATTGCGTTTTCCTAAACCAGCAACGACGGATCGCATGGAGAGGCAGGACGACTGTGAGACGAAATTTGCCACACCAAAAAATTGTCTCATCTTTAGTCTTTTTAGTTGTGAAGAGAGAATACATGCCTTTTATACCATAGTGAGAAACCATAAAGCAACAAGAAAAAACCTATAAGCTTTTCAGTGTCTTTAGAATTCTTTAAAAACAGTACATATTTCAAGATGAAGAACCTCAATCCCTTTATGCTGCACATTTTATATTAACTAGAAATTTTCACACGCTTCGCGGCACCCTACCAACGAAACTATGAACAACCAGTCTAAAATAGAAACCGTGGAGTGGAGTCAATAACATGGTAATATCTACTAAAAAAATCAGAGCTTTTTGAGCCAATTCTTGATGCCCCAAACCCTTTGGCATTATAGAGAGTCACTCACCATGCTGATGCATTTTCGAACGGAATACTTTGCCTTCTTGCTCTGCTTTTATATGAATCTTTTTCATTGTTCTTTCCATGCTGCTGGAAATAGATGTAGTAATGTTGTCATGTAAGCGCACCGTTTCAGTCACATTTTAGCTGTTAATATCATGCACCTGAGGTAGCAACATCAGTAATGATGAAGAAAACAAGATTTAAGAGAAAACAAGATTTAAGAAAAACAGAAATTTAAGATATGGTACTCATTACTTAAAAAGTAAACTGAACACCACTATTTATATAGCCTGCATGAGGGATGGATTGTGGGCTTAAGCTAAGCGCTTTACAACAAAGAACACATGCAGTTCCATTCACCCTTTACGTTCAAGTTTCAGTTCATCAATTACTTGCTCAAATGCCTGTAGCATGCAGTCAAGATAAACTGGGAAAAGGCAATGGTGCCCAGTTGGATCAGACACAGTACTAGAATCTACTTGTTTTCTTAGAATTTTGTTTCCCTAGGGTTAAACAACTTTCATAGGGAAAATTTTATCCTTGGAGCTTTAATTGATACTCTAGAGAAAGCAGAAATTTCCGTACAGGTTTTGGGGAGATAGAAAGGTTGCATGCCACGGTGATGCCTTGGTGGCATATTTCCCTAGAAATTTCATTCATACCCAAGGGAACTAAAAATTTTATTTCCCTCCTACCGCTACCCATCTCTGCACACGCGTCCCCAATCCTTTTTTGTGCGAAACCTAGATCCGCCACCACCCTTTCGTTCTCTCCTCGCCCAATTTTTCCCCCACACCACGCGACCCTCAGATCCACACCGCCACCCAGCCATCAATCCCTTGATCAGAAGTTGTTTACAGGTTTGATTACAATTTTGAAAAGCTAGCACTTCTTATTGCTATAAACCATCCTACACGTGGCAATTTGATTGACATTCATTCATGTTTTTAATTTTCTTCTCAGATGTATTCAATCATATACTAAGATGCTTGACGGAAGACCATGCACTAGTCCGAGTAGTATGAGCAAACTATGATGAAGATATTGGCTAACGAACTATACAAAAGAAAATTCTACCCTATCAGTTTTTTTAACACTTGTGCTCCAGTGTTATAATTCAGGTTTTAAAAGTCTTGTGAGCTATCATTTCACGCGAACCAGCTACCATACCACAATGTCACCAACATTTGTTCCAACTGTGTAGTTAAAGATGTAAATATATATAATGGACAGTTACCAAAGTTACAGTTCAACAATCAAGAGACGCGTTTCTAGCCAGCAACTAAAAGAATGAAATGTTCTGAATCTGCAGACTGGTGATTGATGTAATGTGCACCTGCAAGGGTCGGCATTTGTCATCCAACCTGCAATTGCATTGAGGGGGTGTTTGGATTCTCCCCGGCAAATTTTTTGCCCCGTCCCCATCGAATCTAGTCACACATATATGAAGTAATAAATGTAGTCTAAAAAATAATTAATTACACAGATTGCGATAACTTTACGAGACGAATCTTTTAAGCCTAATTAGTTTATGATTTGACAATGTGGTGCTACAGTAAACATTTGCTAATGACGGATTAATTATACTTAAAAAATTTGTCTCATCGTTTCCTGACGAGTTCTGTAATTTGTTTTTTTATTAGTATTTGAAACCCCCTTCCGACATCCCTCCGACATTCCGATGTGACACAGGCAAAACTTTTTCCACACCATCCAAACACGCCCTGAGTTATGATGACACCATACGTTGAAATGGATGAAAAAATGAAGCACTGTATAGTAACGGATGGTCAGGCTAAGTTAAATGGTGTACTGGTACCAAAAAGTTTAATAAGTTAGGGTACAGGTGCTCGTCCCAACAGCAAGGGAAGAGAAAGGGAAGAGACCCAGTAATTAGACCAGGTCTGGATGCAAACTTCAGCAGTGATGTCGGGTTAGACTCGACAATGGTTGCCTGTTCCGTCCCAGGCAATTTTTCTGACGGCGAGAACCGTCAGGGAATGTTATTCCTGAAGGTAACCGTCAGGATCTCCGTCAGGGAAAAACTGATGGGGAAAGGATGTGCTTTGTAGGTTGAAAATCATTCTTACAAATAATTGGTGTTCCCATAAAATCAAGTACTATCAGAAGTTCAGAACCTTACATCCCCATCTGCAGTCTCCTCTCATGATTACACATGAACGAATTTTCATTATGGCATCTTCATTTATTCTCATATTCACGCATTTCAACAACTTGAACATACGAAACTTCAATGGATTAGAAGCAACAGATTGTGGGTTTTTTTATCCTTCGAGGTGCTACTCATCAACTACAGTTAACTGACTTCTTGGGAATTCAAGCTTGATTATATAAGATTATATAAATACAGACAATATAAATACAGACAATATGATAAAGAGTTGCTAATCATCCCCTGCTGATCTATCATGAATTGAATTAATTATGCAAGTCTCGTAGAAATATATAGTAAGAAAAGGGATCTTTAATCGAGATTGTAAATCACTGTACTAATCTATAAACAATTTATGTGAAAAATATTTAGAACATAAATTAATTCAATTTAGTATCCAAAGTACTAAACATGGGCTACTAAAATGACGAAAGTAATTTGATCGTATGTTCAAAATCTATCCCCACTAATATACTAATATCTAAATAATATCAAATTGAATAAAGAAATGTAATTTAAGTTGGAGTTCGATCCCACTCCCAACAATGGTGTTGTTTAATAAGTGATCAATGAATAATGGTCTTATCTAGAGAAATTAGTTTTTAAATAAAGTGAAGCAATTGGATCAAGACATAATGCATACGACATTAGATAACGAGAAGGAATGAGAAAACTATGTCGTGGTAGAGAGTAAACACAGCACCTAACCAAAGCACAACATTCAGGATAACCAATGCAGAACAACTCAATTCATTTTCAGAGGCACTTTTGAAGACAACTCAATTCATTTTCAAAGGCATACTTTGAAGACATCTCAATTCATTTTCAAAGGCATGGCTACCTCAGCCACCTCTAGAAATGAAGTCCCGATCTCAGGAATCACCCCTAGGGCCTAGGCCAAAATTCTAGTTCAGATATAAAATCCCCTAATAAGAACTAGCCCTCATCAGTCGATACCCTACGCATTCTTCCTCGCACCAGCCACTGCTGCCCCCTCTCACTTCATTCCCTCCAACTCTTTCACTCCTCTCTCAACTGCCACACCCTACAAAGATATCGACTGACACCCACATCTTCTTCCTCTCCTCTACCCAACGAAATCTCAGACCATGTCAATGGCGATATGATGGGTGTACTACTATTGTGGCACCCCCTTCCCACAATCCTCCAGACCCTTGCAGCACCATTCCTTTGGGTGGGCCTTGAGGAGAAGGTGACCACCATGGCCAAGCACAGAGTACCAAGCCTGTCTTGACTCTTTAGTCTTTTCACCATGGTGACGGACAGTTGACATGGGGGCTCTGGCCAGGTCTCCTGACCATGGCATGCTGTGCTTGCTGTCAGATCTCACCAAAGGCATTTGGTGACCTGCACCAATGGGGATGTGGTGGGGTGCAGTCACAGGGACCTGCACATGGCGGTGGCAGCCATGACGACCTCCCGGCCCATGGCATTGGCATCGTCGAGGTAGTAGTCTAGACCTGTGACAACCACTTTCCCACTCCGTCAATCTATCCCTATACTGTGCACTGGCCGAATCTAGCTTAAGAACGGTGATATTGGCAGCTTCCACATCATATTCAAGGCGACACTATCAAATGGCACCCTTGACGAGAACATCGAGGAGGCACAGTTCATGGCAAATCGAGGTGGACACCATCAGGAAGATGCACCATTCAACCTAGCTCGGCTGTTTGGTCGTCTCTACATCAATAAATGCCATGAAGCCAGTGGTCGGTGATTCTATAAATATATGTTACTCCTAAGGCAAGCTACAACAGAGCATTCGTGGTGTGCATATTATATTGATGATTGGAGCAACCGCCAAAACCTCCTATGGGCATAGTGAGTTAGTGACGAGGATTTTTTATTATTTTCAAATCATTTAAAGAGGCAGGTGTCTTAAACGCGCTCGCCTTAGCAAATGTAACTTGTTTCGGCCTGCCTCCGGAGTTTTATAATAACAGAAACCATTGGATTGGGGTGGGAGAGCACGCGACCTCAAGAAATATGTTTTACGCACCTGTGTAAGCGAGTACTATATAGTAGTGATATGAAAACACAGGTGCCAACCATTATCTCTCCAAGCTAACATGAAAACAGCATTTTTATTTACCAACTCCAGAAATTTTAGTATTCTATAGTAGACATACAAGTATATGGATTACTTAACTTTTTAATCCTTTAAAGTCTACTATAGCTTTGTCATGTGAGAAGTGTAGAGCAGCTGAATGAAGAATGATGACATAAAACTTTGTAGTTTCCAATACCCATGTTTGTATATACTTTAACTCACAACAAAATTATAACTACTAATGGTTCTGCATAGTCATTTCTAGAACTAGACTTGACAAAATCAATTAGAGGGATTGCACAAGTCCCAATCACAAATGGCATGCATGTAAGATTGACGAAGCTTAATTTCTCTCTCTATATATATATCTGTGCCTGTCTGTGTTCTCCTACAGAGTGCTTTAAGATGCTGCATTTTTAATCTACATATATGAAGCAATCATGTTCCTCAGGAAAGGCATGCTTTTCATGTCAAAATCAGTGATTAGCTAGGTTTTACTACTGCTGTGTGCTCCGAATAAATTTGCAATTTGTTGTGTAGCTCAATAAAACGATGACATGCATGTAAGATTGACGAAGCTTACAATGTCAAACACAAGTACAAACATCTGAGCAATACTATAATAAACCAGTCTTATTATAAAGTTGAAGAGATTCAACAAACCAGAAGGAAATATCCCTAACTGAGACTGTTCCACGCTTGATGTATCGATCTATGCATCAAATGGATCCGAAATTGACAAGTCATGGGTGCGCTTTTGAAAGTCCATATCAGTCAACAAATAATAGTGCATAAACTGAAGTTGAGCATTCTTTGAAGCTTTGTAGTCCAGATGTAGTTCCAAAAGCTGATTGGCCATCCATTTGTCACTGCTTTCTAGGGACACCAATGGTCATTTTCTGAAGAACTCTTGCATTGACGATAAAGAAGTTGGCAAAATTGATATCCGATTGCTTTCCTTTATAGCCTCTTATGATTATTTTCTTCAGATGGTGACGAAGGCAGTAAATCAACCTACTAATGCACCGGATTTTCTTTCCTACGTCCACACGCAAAAAACATCCCCCGCTGAGGAGCCCCGTCCCCGATCCACCCACGAAATTGTACCCAAAAATCAACACAATTAAAATGGACAGCCCAGATTTAATTTCATGCATTCTCTCTCCTTACTCATTCACATCAGACGGCCCAGATCAAAAGTGTCGCACCTCCTCCTCCTCGAGCCTCCCGCCGGCATCCTACTTACGGCGCCGCAGAACACGCTCACAGATAACGCCGACCCCTGTGATGCGCGGCAGTCACCGGCCACCACGGATCGTGATCACCGCACGCTGCGCTCACGGTCATCGGACCCAGGCAACTCAGCGGCCTAGCGCGATCTGCCCCTGCCTGCGCTCGTCGGCGATCGAGGATGAAGCCGTGATCGCGGACAGGATCGCCGTTTACACACCGCCGCGGATCGGGAACGCTCGTTGCACGCCGCATCCGAGGACGTCGTGATCGCGTCCAGCCTCGCCGTCGACCCGCCGCTGTGGATCGTGACCCTTCCTGCGCTCGGGTCGACTAGAACTACGCTGGCTTGCGCTCGCCACCGTGGCAGAAGCGGCGAGCATGAAGCAGGATGACGCCGGGATGCCGTTCATCCCCTCCCCTGTCCCAGGAAGCGTATCCACTGCGGCAGCGACGAGGCGAGCCTCGACGACCCAAGCCAGCAGGGCGCGCCGCCAACGGATGGCTGATTGGAAGCGGGGCACAGATAGAGGCAGGCCCGTGCGTGGCGACTGCTCAAATCAGGTGGGACATCGAGATCCATAATCTTTGATGCATTTGGTCATAGCAATGCCAGATCTGGTCTACCCCCTCGTAGTGGTGATGCTGATTTGTTGCCCCTCATAGTGATGGTGCTGATTGGTGGTTTCTCATGGTGGTCGTCAGGTAGTTCAGGTGAAGAAATTGTCTGTCAAAGTGGTGCCAGATCACACAACTGATTGTTTTAGGTTTTTTTTAATTCTCCCGGAATTTCTTATAAACTAAGGTGGTTGTTTACTCTTTGTAGTAATTGGATAGATGATAGACTACATTAAATGCATCTTTCTCAAGATTATGTAGAAAAAAAATCTTAAGTAAATATTTAGTATGTCTCAGCTGAACATGAAAGGGATTATTTGCAACTCTGCCTGTAACTAGATAGAGTACTGCATGGCCTAGATCCCTAGATGCTGGTGAGTTTTATTTTTTTTTATTTTGTGGATTATTGAACTCTCACAAGAATTCAAAGTACTGTGAGTGCATAAGACGCTATGAAAAGTATCTCGCGCAAAGATTTAGTTGCCCATAGCAAAGATCGCAATATGGCATGCTAGCAATGGAGTCTGAGGCTCTGAGCTATGCCATAATTTTTTTGTTTTCTTAGTTGCATTGTATGCATATTCCCTGAATTGATCTCTGAAGTTCCCCGTATTCCCTGAATTGATCTCCGACGAAGTTCTCCGTATTCCCTGAATTGATCTCTGAAGTTCCCCTGATAAACATTTCAGGTTTTTGTCATGGTGTCTTTTGCAGCGAGGAGCAATCTCAAGTCTGAAAGCTTGGATTGGGTGCATGGCTGTGTTCAATTGCAATATGGCTTGGTTGTGCTATTAGATAATAAACAAACATGAAGCAATTTTGGTGAGCATAATCTTTTTTATGATTGAACAAAACTTATGGTTAAATAGAGAACCTTTTGTATACATGTTTTCACCAAATTTTGACAGTTGTGTGTAGCAGTGTGTTGCTATGATATATATTACAACAGTAGCTTAATTAGATGATTTCATATGTATCTCAATATGTGTCCTTCGAAAATTGCTTCTGTTTGCTGTCATAGGCTTTGCTTAGAATATTCTTGAAGTCCCCTGATATATTACTGGTTGCAGAATGAACAAAATATTTTTCTTGCAGTCTTATTAGAGGGTGTCAGTGCGTGTGTAAAAAAGGAATTAGCATGTTTTGAATAAAAAATGCAGCAATTAGCAATTATTTAGACTACCAATGTACACCAAAATAATTATTTGTTATACTTTTCTGCAATTTAATTTGGTTGTTTTAGATAACTGATATATTTCAGTTATCATTTGCATATATCCGCATGTTGCTGTAGAGTTAGCATCTATCGGAGTCAGAGATCAGTTAAGTTCATCGGAGTCGGAGATGGATGGAAGCATGAGTGTTGGACCCACGTATCTGTTTCTCTTCTTTTGTATCCACATATTTTAACTCTTATGGGTATTATAATCTGGAAAATCGTTATAAACTTGTGGTAAACAACATTTTATTCTGAAATGCTAAACAATTCTAGCAACTTGCATTCTAACTGACTAGCTCATGGAGAAACTCAACTTTTACCAAAGCACTTGTATTGGTTGTCATCAGAAACTAACCAAATCAGAACCATATATTTTTCTTATAAAAACGACATATTTTCGCCATGTTTGCTATAAAATTGTGGCTTAGTCTAATCTCAGCTACAATGTGTGTGTTTTGCAAACTGAAATCAATGTTCTCTAATATGTGTGTGTTTTGTACATCAATGATTACTAGAGTAAGAAAATAATAACAAGATTGCCAGCTCTCATAAAAAGGTCAAGTTAGTTTGTCAGCTCATATAAAAAAAACTTGTTAGTGTTGTGCATCCTTTGGTATATACAGATTAATGTTGTCGAATTTTGAATTGAACTTATGGTAAAAAAAAATATAGTTATTTGGTTATTTTCATGAGTATCCCTAAAACGACACCGTAGCACTAGCATGGGCACTATACTAGTAGGTTCTAGTGGATTAGATTCATACCATACATTTCCGGTATTAACCCTTGGCACAGAAAACTGGAACGAGGAGGTAGAATTGCATCTAGCTAATAAAATGGAAAGGACGAGGACAAGACAAGATATCAACCTACTAATACACCAAGTTTTCTTTCCTATGTCCACCCAAAAAAACGTCCCCACTGAGGAGGCATCCCTTCATGCACCCAAAAAAATATACCCAGCAATTTAACACCATCAAAATCAACTGACCAGATTGATTCTAAATATTCTCTCTCCTTACTCACCCATACACGGACGACCCAGATCGCGTGTATGGTCCTCCACATCCTTCACCCGCACCGTGTCCCGCTTCGGCCTCCACATCTGGCAACGCTCGAGCTAGGTTCGATCCCAAACCCACGCACTATTTTATTCTCTTTTGATTTAAAATAAACGAGATTTGTGGAGGGAGAGAGACCGGAGAGGCTATGACGAGGCGGGTTGGACTCGATCGGCAATGTCGAGAGCCGCCGCCGGCTGGCCGGTGCGATGTTCATGGAGGGCTTTGATGAGCGATCAACTAGGCAGGGCAGGGACTCCCCAGCTCCCGCCCGCGCCTTCCGCACCCGCATCGCCGTGGTCGCAGCTGGGCGCGGTGTGTGCCCACCGGCTGGGGCAGGTATCGGCGGCATCGAGAAACCAGCGTCGAGAAACCCCCGCGGTCACACTAGGCTTATCCCTAATTTCCTGGCGGTGCAGCTGCGATCCGACCATCATCGGCAGTCTCCAGCGGTGAGCCAATCAATCCCCTGACGTATTTCCTACTTGCATCTCATCCATCCCCGTCTATGCCTGCGTAGGCAGCTCTGGTGTGAGCAGCAAAAAAATCATTAAACTCTTTTAACATGGAAGCACGTGACGATCACAGGTTATTTAAATCCGATTCCCTTTAGATATTACGGTAGTTTCACTATACATCCTTTTTTGTTGTTGTTTTCCTAGGTCAGCTGATGTGTGAGCATCTAAGGACACTTGCTTGTTTTCTTGTATCCATGTGTTTTGCAAGTTCCAACCATCTTTTTTTTTCTATTTGATCTACCACTATTTAGGTTTCCTCTGTAGTTATTAGTAACTATATTTTTTAATCACGTCATAACACCTAGCACATGTTTTCATAGTGCTCCTTGTTAATTATTTATCAGAGATTTTTATTTTGCAAATTTAAAGTTTTGTTTGTTGTGCCATCGAATATGTCCCAATTATACCAGTGCTATTAAATGTTCGTCTCAACTATACCATGACCTGATGAGTTACTATACTAATTTTTCTCCTGCAACGTGTTCTCTACTGCTAATGATCCATCGATTGTATTGGGGCAACTTGCGCAGTTCCACTCCTATGAGGGACAGGAGATGCAAATCAAGGAGACTTTGTGCAGTGGATAATAGAAGCGTTACCGTAGACGTTACCGTAGATGTTAGCACGGGCAATATACTAGTATTATGTAATGCTTGGTTTTGGCTTCCATTACAGTTAAACAGGTTTTGAGGTAAAAAAATAATAAAATATGATGTGGTAGGTAGGTGCTTTGTAAAGCATATTCTCAAGATATTATAAATTAATAGCACGATATCTAGAAGGATTGTTTTATTTATAATCAAGTTGTACCAAAATTTTACAAGCAATATATGCCCATTAATTTGGCAAGTCATTATGTACATATACTTAATGGCAAAGTAATTTGCTTAGGACCAATACTAAAAATCATTTCAACTGGCAGTTAAACATAACTTTCAAATGCGGCTAATATACATGTAAGGGAAAAGCAAGCATAACATTTGGCAGCAAACATATGCTCACAAAAATTTTAAAATCTACCACGCAAAAGTTGATGAAAGAATTGCCAAAACAAAGCTATAGAATATGTCAACTATAAGTTTGATGGATTGTCCATTTACCTAAAGTATTATTATTGTTTCCGACATTTGAACCATTGATGCTCAAATAATATTGGATCATTTATCCCATTCAAATGGTTATATATGTGTGGCATATGTGCTACACAATGTTTCCTATCAATAGAGGTGTCCTCACAACATAAAAAAATTTCACACTCGGAGTCAACGGTCAACGAGATGCAGAAACCCAATTTCCCAATCACCTCATCAAAAGCTCTAGCTCTACCATTGCCTGCTCAACAAAAGCCCATGGTTCTAAGAATAAGTCCACTGGATCATCAAACACACACGAGCACTTCGTAAAGAGAAGTTTGTCCTGAGAAACTTATTAATAGCTCTGCTGCGAGTTTGGGAAAAAGTCAGGAGCAGAAAACAAGATGTTTGCAAGAAAAAAAAATTCTGATGTAAATTGAAGCCCATGTTAGAGCCAAAGCAAGTGAGCATTTCAAACTAAAGGGCCCAATTGCAAGAATCAGGTTCCAGTCTCAGAGGGAGTGAAAAAAATGTTACCATCCATTCATCTCGTTTAAAAAGATAAGTTCAACCTTGAAACCTTTCTTGAACTACGAGCATGTGACAAAGAAAGGCTATTGCAATTTTTTTTTTTTGATACTCAGCCGGGCTCTATGGCCTTCTATTAATTGGACACATGCTCAGCCAAATTGCAAGCAGTCAAACTTGTTACAGATTCTGGGAGGGAATTATATGCAAAGCTGACTCGGGTCCCAACTCATATCTATACTATCGAGCTTGTGCGCAGACAAGCTACAGACCTCAGAATTTTAGAAATGCTTTTACAACTGACATTTTCCTAGAGGAGGTTACGAATGTCTCTGAATTGCCACCACCGATGGAGAGATCACAGAGCAATGAGTTGATTGCTTCTTTCAGCTGAGCCGAATCAGTTTCAAGCCAAAATTGGAAATGCCAAAATCTTCTGCTGCTTCCAGAGCTTGCTTACACGCCATATTGTCTCAGCAAGCAGGGCTCCATGAACTGAACCAAGGTTTCCAACCCCGGCAAGCGCAGCTGATCCTTCATGATTCCAGATAATGAAGCCATGCTCCAGCCACGGATACTTGCTTGAATGAGCCATCAACATTAATCTTCAGAACATCATTCAGTGGAGGAGACGACTTCTATTCACATACTTTCGGTTTCGGCCGAATTCCACCATAACTATCTTCTCCTTGAATATCATGCAGAATACTAATGACCGACCGCACCATATCCTGGCAAGATTGCATCAGCTCACCAGCATTGGTCTTGTTTCGCACATCCCACCAACGCCATAGCAGTACTGCTATTATCAGGCATATGTCTGGTTTCAACGTTAGTGTTGTGAGTTTGGGAAATTTCTAGAGCTTGACCTTAGTCCAGCTCCTTCTTCTCCATTATTATCTCACACATCCCTTTACATATGAGCCCTTTTACATTTTCTTATTTACACCAACACTCCCCCTCAAGATGGGCTAAAGATATCTAGCATGCCCATCTTGCTACAACTCAACCCATTTTCACTAGGTCCTAAACCCTTTGTAAGACAATCCGCTAGTTGATCACGTGATTTTACATACTTCAACTTTAGGACCCCACTATCTAGTTTTTCCTTGATGAAGAATCTATCAATCTCAACATGTTTAGTTCGGTCAAACTGAACTGGATTGTTTGCAATATTGATTGCAGCAACATTGTCACAATGAAGCATCATGGTCTCATTTCTCAATACTCGCAGCTCTTTCAACAAGCCTTTTAACCACAACATCTCACATAGACTCAATGCCATTGCCCTATATTCAGCCTCTGCAGTAGACCAAGCCACAACAGCTTGCTTCTTACTTCTCCATGAGACAAGATTGCCTCCCACAAACACACAATAACCAGAGGTGGACCTCCTGTCATCCCTGCAACTTGCCCAATCTGCATCACAATATCCCTCCAAATTTAAATGCATGTTCTTCTTGAACCATAACCCTCGTCCAGGTGTTCCTTTTAGGTACCTCAAAATTCTGTAGACCAATTCCATATGTCCTGTTCTAGGATCATGCATATATCTGCTTACCACACTCACTGCATAAGAAATATCAGGTCTTGTATGGCACAGATATATCAATCTCCCAACCAGCCTTTGATATGTTTCTCTATTAACAGAATCTCCAGACTCGGCGCTAATTTGATGATTTTTATCAATAGGAGTATTGCACGGTCTACACCCTAGCATGCCAGTTTCAGTCAACAGATCAAGAACATATTTTCTTTGAGAGAGAACTATCCCCTTTGGTGACCTGGCAATCTCAATCCCAAGAAAATACCTTAGAGGTCCAAGATCTTTTACCTCGAAGGCCTTTCCCAGATTCTCCTTCAAGCATTTGATTTCCTCCACATCATCTCCTGTAATCACAATATCATCCACATACACCGCCATAATGGTGATAAATATCCCTCTATGCTTATAGAAGACAGTATGATCACCATTACATTTAGTGTAGCCCATACCACAAACTGCCCTTCTAAACCTGTCGAACCATGCCCGAGGTGATTGCTTTAGTCCATAGAGTGACTTTTTAAGTCTACATACCTTCCCAACAGTTTGACTATTTGCAAACCCCGGTGGGATCTCCATATAAACTTCTTCTTGCAAGTCACCATGAAGAAATGCATTCTTCACATCCATCTGATGAAGGGGCCAACCAAAGTTCACTGCACAAGAGATCAGAGTCCTAACAGTTCCCATTTTTGCCACCGGAGCAAAGGTCTCATCATAATCAATACCATATGTTTGACTGTACCCTTTTGCAACCAATCTGGCCTTATATCTGTCCACCTCACCTTTTGAATTTTGTTTCACAGTAAAGACGCACTTGCAGCCCACTGCTCTCTTCCCCTTTGGAAGTGGGACCAACTCCCATGTCTTGTTCTTTTGAAGAGCATGCATCTCTTCTTCCATTGCTGCCTTCCACTTAGGGTCCTGTTTTGCACACTTCCAGTCCCTTGGAATAGGCACTGTTTGTAAAGATGCAACAAATGCTCTATATGCAGGTGAAAGACGAGAATATGAGAGAAAGTTAGCAATGTCATGATCTGTACTAGGATGCTCAAATCCATATCGAATAGGGGGTTTTCCAAAATTAGATCTAGTATCTCTACGTTGTGCAAGAGGTAACTCTAAATGTTCAGAGTTAGAAGAGACATTACCACTTGACCCAGATTGGGTCGAGGAGCTCAATGGAGAGAGATTCGTGGAGAGGTTTGGGACTGGTGAAACAGGCTGCTGTGGCTGTGATGCATCAACTTGCTCCCCCTGACTCCTGAGCCGCCTCCTTTGGTATACTATTGGTTCCTTGACAACTGTTTGCTCCCCCTGACTTCTATACCTCCTCCTTTGATATACTATTGGCTCTTTGGCAACTGTCTCCCTATTCACTATCCTCATTCCATCTGAAGAACACGGGATTGTCCCAACAACTTCTTCACTCCCCTCAACAATCGCTTCCCCATCTCCATCACCAATCACCTCTTCATTCCCATGGACATCACTCCTCATATTCACAATAGTATCTTGATCAACTTGATCCACAACCTCCTGAGCCGCAGACACATCCATTGGACATGGGGTAGCCCCAACAATCACCTCTTCTTGAGCCACCACTCCATTCTGCACACAACCATTCTCCCCCTCTCTACTGTCACTCTCAGTGACTAAAGAGAATTCCTCCAAGAATGGATCAGGATCCCACGGTTTTGTGTAATATGGTTCAAACTCATGAAATGTCACATCCATACTCACAAACAATTTCTTTCCAACAGGGTCCCAACATTTGTATCCCTTTTGTGTAGAGGAATATCCAACAAAAACACATTTCACCGCTTGAGGGTCCAATTTTCCCACTGAAGGCCTATGGTCCCTGACAAAGCAAACACAACCAAATACCTTTGGGGGTACTTTAAACTCCTTCTGCCCCCAGAGAAGCTCAGCAGGTGACTTCATGCCAAGGATCTTGGACGGCATACGATTGATAAGATATGCTGCCGTCATTACTGCCTCACTCCATAGATACTTAGGTACATTCATTTGAAACATCAATGACCTTGCTACCTCCAACAAGTGTCGATTTTTTCTCTCAGCTACACCATTCTGTGGTGGAGTATTAGGACAAGTGGTCTGATGTATAATCCCATGATCTGAGAGATACGCTACAAAATCATTGTTTACATACTCCCTCCCATTATCAGTACGTATAATTCTAATCTTGGCATTAAATTGATTTGTGACCAATTTATGGAAGTCTTGAAAGCATCGAAGGACTTCATGCTTACCCTTAAGCATGTAAATCCATGTCATACGAGTATAGCAATCAATAAAGGTGACAAACCACTTAAATCCACTCAGAGATGTAACTGAACAGGGACCCCAAACATCAGAATGTATTAACATAAAAGGTTCACAACTGCGAAGACCAATACTAGGATAAGTTGATCTAGTATGCTTCCCAAGTTCACAGGCTTCACACAAAAGTTTGCTGCTATCCACATCCTTAAATGCATCAGGATATAATCTACTCAAACTTTCAAAAGGCATATGTCCTATCTGACGGTGAAGCAAAATGACCTCCTCCTCATGTGCTCCAGCAGCTGCCGACAATGCAGATTCCACATGGTTGATGAACCACAGCCCATTATGCCTGGCTCCAGTCCCAATCACTCTCCCCGTCCTCTTCTCCTGAAAGATACAAAGATTCTCATCAAATGTAACAATGCATTTGAATTGATCAACAAGGGAGCTAACTGAAAGAAGATTGACTGGGAAGGATGGAACATGCAAAACAGATGATATGCATAGGGATGGAGTACACTCTATAGACCCTACACCATGGATTGGTTGGGAGGTACCATCAGCGGTTTGAATAGTTTCTGAGTAAGCATGTGGAGTGTATGTTTTAAATAAACTAGATATACCAGTGACATGCTTAGAAGCTCCTGAATCAATGACCCATTCTATGTTATGCCTATATGTGGATGCAAGTGCCTGTGCCTGAGTACCTTTGCCCAAGTGGGCATAGTTGGCAAAGTTACCAAAGTGACTGGTGGTGGCAATCACAGGACCAGCTGAAGTGGTTTTGATCTCAGACGATGCTTTGCTCTTCTGCCATTGTTCCCACTGCTTGACCTGCTCCCCGGTCAAAGTGAGAGTTGGAATTTCTTCGGTAGTTGCAGCATTGGCCTGAGAACCACACTCTATGGCAGCAGCATGGGCTTGAGGACTACCACGGCCTCTACCCCGACCTCCTGCACGGCCTCCTCCACGGCCACCACGACCTCCTTGATCACCACGAGCACCACCACGACCTCCACGAGTACCACCACGACCACCATAGTTTCTAGGAAGTGGGCAATTATAGCTCAAGTGTCCCTTCTCTCCACAGTTAAAACATTCCTTATCCACCACTGTAGTATAGGCTGACTTTACAGAATTATTGCTATTCATCATGTGAAGTCTGCTCTCCTCAATAACCATGGCTGACACTGCCTCCTCCATGGTAGGCAAACTTTCCTGGTGACAGAAGGCAGCCCTCCTGCTCTCAAACTCAGGATCCAGATTCCTCAGGAAATGAGTCACCCTCCTGTCCTCTACCCATTTTCGAACATCCTGAGCATCTTGTGGATCTCTCATCTGAAGTGGAGCATAATGGTCTAGCTCTCCCCACAGGTACTGCAACTCACTAGCATACTGTTCCACTGGCCGCCCTGCTTGTTTCACTGCATCAGCCTTATTCTGAATTTCCATCATTACCATCACATTCCCTCTCTTGGAATACACGTTGCTCAGGGTTTTCCATATTTGTGCTGCAGTGGGCATAGCCTCCACCATTTTACTAACAGAAGGTGACATGGATGCCAACAACCACGCCACTATAGTAGAGTTTGTCATACGCCAAACTCTCCACTCGGGGCTAAGTTTATCAGCTGGCTCAACACAATCCTCTCTCAGATAGTGTTCTACCCCCTTTCCTCCTAGGAGCACCTGCATTCTTCTGGACCAACTCAAATAATTCTTGCTTCCCTCTAGCTTCACATCATTCGGTATGAGTTCTAATTTCAGTTCACGCGCCTCCCTAGGACCGAGCAAATTCATCTCCATGAGTCCCTGAATCCAGGATTTCATCTCATCTCTCAACTCACTTTTGGTAATCGGCGGATCACCACCACCATTACCACCACTGTCTCCTGCCTCCTTGGTTGCATCATCCTTCGGATCCATTCTGAGTCAACTGGCTTCTTCCCAGAGCACTCCACACCACCAAGTCACCGAATCCCAGCACCCCCACAGCAGCACCACCACTCAGCACTGCAGAGCACTGCTATCCTCTACGAGCAGCACCTTCTTCCCTTCACGAGTAGCACAGCAGCACACACACCACCTCTGCTCTGGCCAGCCAGCAAGCCCACGCACACGCACCTCTTTCTCCCTTCGGCAGCAGCAACCTGCAGCAAGCTCTTCCCTTCTCCTTCCCCTTGCCGCGCGCTTAGCAGCAGCTCCCCAGCAGCTTCGCCCTCTCCCTTCCTGCTCGGCATGGCAGCAGCTCCCTGCAGCTCGCCCGGCGGCTGCCTCACCAGCGTCCGTGCAGCGCGCACGGGCGCCCTCGCGCCGCTCCCGCGCAGCCGCAGGCCTCCGCCCTAGCCGCGCACCTCCGCACGCGCAGCCGCGCCTCGCGCCGCTTCACCCAGACAGCGCCGCCCGGCGCGCGCCGCCGCGCTTGCGACGCCCGCTGCTTCGCGCCGCGTCCCGCGACGCCCGTTGTTGCACGGATGCGGCGCTCGCGCCGAACCTCGCCGTCGCCTCCACCACGCGCTCACGTCCGCGCGTCGCCGCCACAATCACCACCGGAGGTAACCCTAGCTCTGTATACCATGTTGTGAGTTTAGGAAATTTCTGGAGCTTGACCTTAGTCCAGCTCCTTCTTCTCCATTATTATCTCACACATCCCTTTACATATGAGCCCTTTTACATTTTCTTATTTACACCAACAGTTAGATTTTCCAAACTCCTGTGCCGATCGTGATTGCACAAGCTGTAACCTGAAAGTCTCCAGCTGCAGCTCCCTCCAGCATTGCCGGACTGCTTTGCATTTCAAAAAGCAGTGACCACCATCTTCATCAAAACGAAAGCATACGGGGCAGTGAGTATCTAACTAAATCACTCGCCTCTTAATATTCAGCTTGAAAGCAAGACTATTATGTGCTACTCTCCATAGAAGCTGTTTGATCTTAGGTGGTCCATGAAGTTTCCAAATCTTTCGCCATAAGCTACTGGCACTCTTAGAGCTGGTGGCATATATTGGATGATTCCCCGTGCTACCGCACCCTCGTAATCTCACCATTGTCTTCGAGGACATGATAAGCAGACTTGACTGAGAAGACACCCTTCTGATCGAAGTGCCAGGCCACCCAATCATTACAGTCCGTATGCACGGGAGTAGCCAAAATGTTCCTCACATCCTCCTCCCAAAACAAATCCTTTACCATTTGAGCATCCCAGGTGCCCGTGTATGGATCAATAAGCTCCGAAACTTTGGACAGAACGGTACTCCCTCACGATGTTCTCAGTCGTCTAGAAATTCAAGCTTGCAGCAAAGCTGGTATTGTAGCAGCAACTCTTAGATGTCATTCAAGTTGGGCAAACGATATACGTCAATCCTGATGAGCTACCAAGCCTAAGACTAGTCTTTATGTTCTGTTTTCTATCTCTTTTTTTTCTATTATTATCGTGATATTTTCATGGCTAGGAAATATCGAGTGGAAGAGACCTACTGCTAATTAAATTTTGTTTATTTTCTATAATATTCACCTTTTTTAACATTTATATGTGTATCATAAAATGAACTTTTATTTATTACTAGCAGGAACCCCGCGCAAATGCGCGGGCTAGGAAGCTGTAATATATAGGTTTGGTCATAAAAACTGTAGAATACATTAAACCCGTGGACGTCTCTCAGAGAGATTGGGGAATGGTGGATGGAGTGGGTACCGGCGAAGAAGACAGGGCTGACTGAGGTACCACGTAGCAGAGGGCTGCAAATATTAAAAAAAACATTTAGACAAATAAGCAAAAATCCAAATACAGGAAGATCATGTTGCAGTAACAAACCTCTTTGCAACATGCAAGAAAAAAGAAGGAATGCATGTCGGAAAGCAATAGCAAACCTCATTAACATCTACTCCTGTATCTCAGGATAGTGAATACAGCACAGGCACAGAAACCTAATCTATAAGAAACTGTTTGAGGAATATGTTTTTAAAAAATAAGAAACTTCATTGGGGAATTTGTACCATACGCTGAAAATCAAGAAAATGTTAGCATTTAGCAACATCTAATGAAGATAGTTGAGTAAATGGAAAGAATATGATTCACCTAACATAAGGAAACAAATTGCCATAGTCATAAATAGAGGAAACATCTAAAGCAATTTTGCATTGCCTAGCAGAAACATGTGGAAATTAACATTTGAGGAAAGATAGCAGAAGGCGTAGCATAGCTTTGCAAGTAGAGAGGTTTTGCTGTTCCAGTTTCCCCATATATATAGTATAATAACTCCCTTCGGAGGTCTCATCCCAATGTCCTCATATACTTCAGGATGTGTTAAGGGAAGTTGAACTGCTTCTTTGATCTCTTGAATCTGAGCATCCAAGGCACCCATGTGAACATATGACTCTGAAGGTGCGTTTTCAGCTTTCATGACAGGAATCATAGGAGCAGCCTTGTCTTGCAAAATACCAACCACTGACAGAACCTAAGGAAAACATTTGCTGAAGCTATTTGCTGTTTAGCAGATAAGCATTCCAATGACGAAAGTGCCAAGCACACAGAGTACATCACTTGCAGAGCAGCATCATGTCAGCTAAAATAATCTTAAATAAAAAAACAGCTGTATATACCAAGGCAAACCTGTGAGGGCCATGAAATGCATCGGCACTTGAAGTTGGAGTGACAATTTTGTACCTGCCATTTAGATCAGTACTACTGAAAACTCAAATATATATTTCCAAAAAATTGCATACCAATGTATGTGCCAAAGTGCATATTTGTGTACCGAAGTATGCGAATTATTTCGTAACTGAAGATCATACAGCTGGGAATCTAGGAAGCATATATTATGAAAAAGTAAAGCATATATTATGAAAAAGTAACTCCAAGTTTAATCTGGACTGAATACATTCAAATAATGAGAATTATACCATGGTACTTGAAGAATAGATTGGTAGTTTCTTAAAAAAGAGCAGACGTAGAATATATTGGCAGCAAATTTACCATATGCCTTCACAGTATTATTCCTTGGCTCTGAGAGGCAAATGACACATTGTTTCCCTGGATCATTTGCATCCATATACCACATCAGCTTCCATGGACTTCCCTGGGCCATATACTTGTTGCAGTTCATAGCTATTGGATGGCATAGGTTGCCACTAATCCTGAAGACATAAGGTCGTCCGCGGCCACGGACCCAACAGCAGGCAAGCAGCGAATTGCATTGTTGTAGTTAATAGGATGCAAGCACAGGGGGGACATGCACCGAATAGGCATGCGCATAGCATACCGGCCGGGGAAAAAAATGAGGAAATAGAAAGGAGAAAAAGAGGATACCAGCTGCCGCGAAGGCTCGAGGTGGTGCTGCTCCACCCGGCGTGCGAAGGGGACGTAGCCACACGTAGGTGCCACCGTTGCCGCTGTCAGAGTGCGTGAGGGTGACGCGCGACGACTGAGATGGCTGGAAGCGGGGCGGCAGTGCTTCGGGGCCACGCCACGGTGGCGAGGTGGCGGACTGGCAGAGAGCGCAGGCGGGCTGAGAGCGCAGCTTGGTTGGTGCTCCGCCAAGGTCGCGGGCCGGCGGTGGTGTTGCGTTGCCGCGCCGCACGGCCGTCTGAGGGTGCAGGTGGGTATGGGCTCCGACGGGTCGCTGGACGGTGGCGGTGCTGGTGGCGGTGCTGCGTGGCCGGCGGGCTGGAGGAGGTTTCAGTATATGCCACGGCCGACTGAGATGGCTGGAACAGGCCGCAGGCGAGTCGGGGTTTGAGCGGGTTTCAGTGGCTCACATGGCAGCTGGCGGAGGTTGCTGTGGCCGGCGCGGCGGCGACACATGGCCGTGGTTTCGGAGGGGGCGCTGGAGGTAGAAGGTGGCGTGAGGGAGAGAGGGAAGGAGAAGCGGAGGGGGCCGGGTCTGCCGCGCACAGCGCGTGCAAGAGCTGCAGCGGCGGCGTAGAAGAGCGGGGCTGAATTGAAGGGCCATGAAGGGCGTGGTAGGCTCTAGAGCTGTTGATCTAATGCCGTTGATGCAAAATCGGAAGGTCAAGTAGAACTGGCGACGTGGTTCAATGTGGGAACAGATAGATGAGTATAGGAATAAGGAGAAAGGATAGATCTGTAATATTATTGTGTACATTTGATTGTTGTCAGCTTAAATGGTGGATCCTTGTATGTTTAAATTCTGGCTCCACTTCTGCTTATCGATCATCACAAAGGTAATATATGGGCCACTCTATTTATGAGAGTGAGTTTTGTGGACTTGTATTTTGATAAAGAAACACAGAACTTATAATAAATTTTAAAACTAAATCTTCTAGCACGTTAGTACAAACTTATTATTTTCTTTATATCGGTTAATACTGGGTGTACCTTTCACTTCTCAAAATTCTTATCATCTCTATCTAGAAAAAAAATGTAAATCTTAAGATTAATGTAGCTGTAAACCCGTATTTACCTCTCTTCTACCATTCTTCCCATACACACAAAATGAAAAGCAATAATTGCATTCAAGATGGTTCTTTTCATGGATGAATAGAGTAAGGCAGTTTCTTTAGACTAGTGATATTTTTAATAGGTGAGTCTCGTTAAAAAGAATGATTGCAAGTCCACAATTGTATTTTTTTTTTGATCGAGGGAATATTAATAGAAAAACTTCTCAAGTAGGCTCCTTAAAAAAAAAAAAATCTAAGACTGGTTGCTAATTAAATTTTCTTTCCTTTTTTATTTATAATATTCACCGTTTTTAGCTTACGTATATCGTGAACTAAACTTTTATTTGAAGGCTCGTTCGTTTGTCTTATCAACCATTCAAACAGAACTTTTTCTCACAACAAATTAGTCGAAATCAACTGTTTTAGTTTATCAGCCGGTTTATAAATTTAGCTGAATAGAACGATATTATTTTGCATACATTTGAGTACTGTGAGCTTAAATATAGCTTTCTATGTTTAAATCCTGACTTTACCATTACTCCCTTTATCCCAAATTATAAGACATTCTAAGAATCTTGGAGAATCAAAGTTTTTTAAGTTTGATCAAATTTATATAATTAAATAATAATATTTATGACACCAATTAAATATTTTTAGATTCTCATTAGTTATATTTTTATTGTATATCTATTTGATGCTATAAATGTTTGTGCTTTTTTCTATAATTTTGGTCAAACTTTAAAAAAATTTGACTCTCCAAGATTCTTGAAATACCTTATAATTTAGGACGGAGGGAGCACTTATCAATCATCACTAAAGTAATATATGCCCCTCAGTTTATAAGAGTAAGTTTGCTTACTTATATTTTGATAAAACAACACAGAATTCATATTTTTTTAAAAAAATAAATCTTCTAGCACGTTACTATTAACTTCTTTGCTTACTTTATATCGGCTGCCGAGTGTACCTTTCATTTCTCAAATTCTGTTAGAAAAGAAATTTCTCAAGTAGGCTCGTTCAAAAAAATAAAAAAACTGAGAAATGTCTTTATAGTTTAGCACGAAAGCAGTAGTGCTCAACCTCCGCACTCCATTCCTCCGGTGATTGGGATTCACCCCATCGGCAACTCCGCTTCGCATCGTCTCCCGGCGCCCTCCCAGGCCGCCGCTCCGTCGGGGTGGCGGCGGACTTCGGGTCGATCCTCCACCAGCCTTAGGTTTGCGCCCCAATCCCCTGTAATTTCTCTTCCATGTAACATTTGGAGAAAATTCCTACAATGTACAGATTGCATGTCTTGCTTGTTAGGGCGCTTAGAAATTTGCCAAAAATCTGTGAATAGGTTTGCGTTTTGATTTATAAATGTTTTCCATTTGTTAGGTCCTGAACCTAATACGAGTTTTTCTTCCCCATTTTGATTTATAAATGTTTTTCCATTTATTTTATTTGCCGCATTGCAATATCTTCTTGTCTCTCAAAGAAAAGGTACGGAGGCACCACTGTATAAGTGTTTTTGTCGGTGTTTTATGTATTTGATCCATGGCAACACTGCAGTTTGTGGGGTTTTAGAAGACAGGGATGGCATCATTAAGATTAAGAATCTAAAATGTTAAGAAACAGACCTATTTTTTGCCTGAGGGCATCCATTTTTCACTATAAGTATAAAAATCAAGCTGTGAATAAATGCATAGAGATTTTATTTTCTGTGCAGCTTCCAGAACCATGTCAACTCAAGAAAGTATGTGTGAATCAAGTCCGAAACGCCATAAGACATCTGATATTTGGGAAGGCTTCTGGATACTTAAGCAGCGTGGGGCTTCAGCTAAATGTCCTGCTTGTAAGAGAATTCTTGCTAAGTCTGGTAAAAGGGCCGCTTCTCTTGTGGTCTGTCTTCACTGCAATGCTAGCATTCCTAATGGTGCTAGAAGAGCAATTGCAATGAATATAATTTCCACCGGGGATCACTTTCAGATATTGAAGATTCGTTTGTCCAGCAAATGATTCGTTATGTGTTACAGCATCATGTGACATTTCCATTGTGCCCTCGCATTCTAGACAGAGATGTCATGAATCTTTATGAACGCGAAAAGGGTACACTGAAATGCATCATATCTGAAGCATCTGGAGGACTCAGTTTCTCTGTTGAACACTGGAAGTCGAAACCCACTGAAGATAATAACTATGTTGATGACACATATATTTGTGTCACTGCTTGCTTTGTTGATGCTGATTGGAACTTGCAGAGAAGAGTTGTGGGATTCAGGCTCTTGGAATTTCCTTATGATGCCCCATCTATTGCTGAAACTGTGGCATCATGCTTTCATGATTTAGATGTTGACAAGAAAGTCACGAGCATTACTTTTGACAATACATTAGATGATGCTTCTGTGTCTAGTTCACTTAAGACACTTTTTGCATGATGAGGGAAAATTATTGTTTGATGGTGAATTATGTCATATACACTGTTGCACAGAAATCTTAAATTGGGTTGTGCAGGCTGGTCTAGAGCTGATTGCTGATGTTATCAAGAAGATCCGTTGGGGGATTCGTTATATCAATGATACTGCTGTAAGGAGGGATAAGTTTTTTCAATGTGCTAAAGACATGTTTCATTTGGATGTTAACATCGAGTTATGTGCAGACACTATTGTTCACTGGGACCGCACTTACAAAATGCTAGGATGTGCCTTGTATTTCAAGGATGCTTTAAATCATTTTGCATCAATAAATAAAACCTTCTTATCTCACTTTCATCTTGATGAGGAAGAGTGGAACAAGGTAGCAAGCATGGAAAAGTTTTTAAAGGTGATTTATGACATAACCTGCACTTTCTTAAGCAAAGATTCTAAAACTGCCAATTTATACTTTCTTGGAGTATATAAAATTTACCGATTGCTAGATGTGACAGAAGGGCAAGAGAACTTCATGTCAGCTATGGTGAAAGAAATTAAAGTCAAGTTTGATAAGTATTGGTCAGAATATAGCATAATCTTAGCTTGCACAGCTGTCTTTGATCCTCGTTACAAGCTCAACTTAATCAGCTATTGTTTTAGGAAGATCTATGGCGATGCTGATGCTAGCCAACATGTTGATAGAGTTGTTGCATTGCTTAAGAGATTATTTACTGAATGTGAAAAGTCTTCCTCCTCATCTTCAGTTCGGACAAATGTTCTTGAATGTCATACAAAGGATGACTTGTTTGATGATTATTCTCCACCAGAACAAATATCAGAGTTGGATTGGTATTTGGAATCACCAGTGATGGATCTTAATGTTGATTTGAATTTATTGAAATTCTGGAGTGGCATGTCCAAATGTTATACTGACCTTGCACACTTGGCCCGTGATATGCTTGCCATTCCTATCTCCAGTGTTGCTACTAAATCTGCGTTCACCATGGGGGAGAAAGTCTTGAATCATCGTCGAAGTGAACTCACTCCGTACTTACTTGAGATGTTGATTTGTCTCCATGATTGGACATGCCCGAAAGACAGAAATGGTACTGTGTTATACTTTGTTAAACTAATGCCTTGCTATTCATATATGTCTGTAAACTTCATTACTTTTTTTATAGCAGTGCATATAACCTATTTTCTTCTCTAATATATAGGAATTGCTGTATCTGCTATTGAAGGGTCTGATGATGAGGATGAAGAAGATGATGAAATGGAGAAGATCATATTGCTGTCTGATGATGAGGATGAAGAAGATGACAGAAGTGGACGTGCATAGAAGTGTCTAGTGATGAGGAAGAAGAGGATGATGAAGTGGAGCAGAGCATAGAAGTGTCTGATGATGACAATAACAAGATGCTGGTTGTAGCAGTGAGTAGAATGTCAGCTCCAACTGAAACCTCTTCACTCGTTTACTCCATAGAGGTATTCAGTGTTTCCTAGTGTGCTACATGACATATTTTGTTGTTTGCTCGTTCCTTGGCAGGCAAATTTATGTACTCTGTTGTTAGAAATCTTGAGGTACTATCTAGCATATCGTCGTTTTACTAGTATTATTCTCTAGGTTGTTTCTGTGCTATGTAGGATATAGATGCCACACCAGACCTTATGCGTGAAATTGTTGTTTACATGCACTGTGGAGCTGTTGCCTTGGGTGCATGGATGAACCACAAAAATTGGCAGTTGTCGACACACCTTATCCTTCTTATTTTGTAATGGAAAATTGGAAATGCTTGACCGAAATGGTGGCAGATCTGGTGGTATTTATATTTCCTGAGAGCTTGAGATGACCTTTTCTTTGTCATTGATCTGAGCTGCTGAATAAGTATTTGTTAAAAACTGCTGAACATATCATTGGGCCTGATAAGCCGTTGTTCGCTGCTGCATTCTTGCCGGATTTGCAACCATGTACTCATAGAAAACCAGTTTTTTCTACGGCCTCGTGCGTTGGAGCTGTTTGGGCATGATCCAGCAGACCATCTCAACCATCTTGATTCATGAACCATGTACTACTGACTTGATCTTTCGCCATTGCTGCATTGCTGCTGAAGGACAGGTTGTTGAGGGTCCTTGTTGTAATGCTCGCGTGGCTGAACCTGAACTGCTGGGAGGGAGCTCGTAGGCCGGGTTCTGTTCATCTCGGCTTTTGGTGCAGTTGGCATTTGAGATGTGACCATTGAGCTGTTTGCCTCTTGTTTGCGCTGATGTGTTGCTAATGCTATAGTGTTTTTTGTGACACCCTAGGTGTTAAGCAGAGATTAAAAGTTGATCATAAGAATCATTAAGCTTAATCACCAGGCATCATTGCATAAATGCATTTCCATGCTTCAATCATAGCATGTTTAATTTACATAAGTTATGTTAATATGCGGCAAGAAGTGTGTTTAGATTAAGTTTTTCATGTCTAAGCTAAAACATGTTTTGGTTGCTCATGATGTGCTTTATGAGTTGCATGATATGTCAGCAATGACCTTGATTAAGGTGCTTTCTGGCTTTGTAGTTCGCGAAAGTTTTAAACACAAAAAATTTTGTTAATATTTTGGTGGTACAAAGTGTGTCCTTCATGATAGATTTGAATTTGGTGCTGTTTTCTTGACTTAACCAATTTCAGTCTAAGTCCATAATGAACAGCTCTGAACCTCAATTTTTGGGGCCCAACAAAAACAAACTTCATAAATGAAAATTTGCCAAACTTTGTTTCATTGTTTGGTATGATGTTTGCACTTTGTAAGTGTATAATTATTTGTGTTGGTTGATAAATGTTTAATCACTAATTAATTGCTCTTTTGTGCTAATCAAAAACAGTTTCAAAAACCTTTACTGAAAAATTCAGTTTGTCAACTGAATGCAGTTTTCAGTTTCAATCACCCTCTGTTTCCAATCCATCAATCTTTTGCTGTTGCTCCAAAAATAAAAATAAGAGATCGCACTTAGTTGATCAACTTTGCTTTTTGGAGCTCTTTGAGTTTCTATACAAAATCTGGAGAAAAGGTGTGGCCAAGTTGCTCTGTCAGTCGCTGCATTGCACACCAACAGCAAGCAGTCTGCCTGCTCGTCGGCAGAGCTGCCGCCGTGGCCAAATTGGCCACTTCTCGCGCACTGCCAGCAGCTGCTTAGTGGTGGCATGCCCCAGCAGGTACTGTTGCCCTCTCCTGCACCGTCCTCGCTGTTTTAAGCCCGAGTCGCTGTCCCTCTCTCTTTTCCCTTCTTCCTCTGCTTTGCCATGGACGCCGCCGCTTACTGCTGCTCTGCTGGCCACCTCGGCTCCAGCCCACCATCCTGGCGCCGCTTTCCCACCTCATGCCGCCCCTCTCTTGCCGCCAGTCCGGCCCTTTCTCCAGCCAGTTTTGGCCCTGTCACTGTGCAGCTCCGCCCTAGGCCTGGGGTAGCGTGGCCAGCATGTCTCCGGCCAAACCGAGGGCACAGACGGGTGCGCCCTCGGCTGGGGCCTGCCCCTGCCCGCGCTGCCATCGATGGCCACCTGGCTGCCGGCGCTGGCCAAGAGCAGCCAGCTCCCGGCACCGCCCCTGCTCTCTGCTCAATGAGTAAGAAATGTTTTGAATGTTGTTCCTCTTCTGTTTTTTTATGCATTGTTTGGCTGAAACTTTGAAAATGCTTGGTAAATCATAGATAATCATAAAATAGCAATTGAAGATGTGTAGCTGTTGGCTGAAACTTTGAAAATGCTTAGTAAATCATAGAAAATCATAAAATAGCAATTGAAGATGTGTAGCTGTGCAACAGTGGTTCATGATCCATGTATTTGCTTGTTCATTCTTGATTTGGTTTGTGGACCCTGTAAAGACTTGGTTGCATATGTGAGTTGATATGGCTGCATGAGCAGTTCCTGTTCAGAGGCTGTTTTCATCATGCTAATAATGTTTTCTGTAAAAGTGTTAAATATAAAGATTGTAGATAACTTCTATATCTAGCTTTCCCTATAATTTCATAATTTTAGGCCAGCTGGTTTAGGAGTTATCCCTTTGCAGGTTTCCTGTCAGTTTCTATTTACTTCCTGTACAGATCAGAAAGATGATGCTGTTTGTCTTAATTAGCCTCTGAATTATCCTTTGGTGATAACTAAGAATTTGTAGTACTTTTTACAGGTTTTCCAAAATGCTAAATATCACTGCTTGTTTAAATTTCGATATCAGATTCTGTCCAGGTTTGGGCAGAACTGTTTCCTTGGACGGTTTGACCTTGTTAAGTGTTGAATTACCTTTTGACATGAATAAGAAAATTGTAGTCAAGCTTTTAAGCTTTCCAGAAACCCCAAAAACACCTCTGTTGGGTGTCTAAATCTTCTGTTATGGTTAAAACAGTGAGCTGCTGATCTGCTGTCTAGGTTTGTGTAATATATATAGTCAAGTGCTTGCTCTTTAATACTTATGATGTGACCTTGCTCTTGTCCTACTTACATGCTTAATGTGCTCTCGTGATTAGCTCTATCCATTGGTATATAGCTATGTTTGTAGAAGTTAATAATTCATGTAAATGCCTGCTTATGCTTACTTTTGTTAGTGTTTAAGCGATGAGCTGTGCTCCACATGGTTGCTGAATGGAAGCATATACAGTTTCTGTTCAGTTGTGGTTTACATATTCAATATGATGTTTTCTGTAGATGACTTGTTTATAAAATTTCTACAGGGCTTCCATATCTTATCTGTCCTAGAATTTCATGATTTTATGACAACAGGATCAGGAGTTATAAATTTTACAAGTGTCCTATAAGTTTTTGTCTGTCCTCTGTGCAGATTAGAAAGATTAGGTTGTTTGGCTTGCTTACCTTGTGCATCACCTGAGGTGACAATTAAAGAGTTGTATTGTTTTTCATATGCTTTCCAGAATATCTTGGATCACTACTTTGAAGGTCTATAGCTCTGGCTATGAGTGTTTAAAGTTCAGGATCAGATTCTGTTCAGTTTCTGGGCAGGGTTGATTCTCTGGACTGTTTGACCCTGTAAATGATTGATTCAATTCAAAGTGATAATAACAAAGTTGTAGATAATTTAGTAAACTTTTAGATAAAGTTAAAGTCAAGTTTGTTGCATGGCTAGAACTCAAGATATGCTTCTCTGAAGTTCATAGCAATGTTCTGATCTGTTTTTATGCAGTTCTGCTTTCTGGTAGCTTTTGACCTTGATAGCTTATGAATCATCTCTTGGTGATGTTGAGTGAGTTATAGGCAAGTTCCTGAGCTTTCCAAAAAGCCCAAGAACTCGTCTACTGGATGTCTAGATCCTCTGTTTATGGCTGCATGAAGTTGTTGCTTAGCTGCTGTCTGTCTCTGTTTGCATATCCCAAGTGATTGGTCTAGCTTACATCTCTTGTAAGCTTAATGATGTTGGATAATATCTTCAGTGGTGTAATCCTAATGGGAAGGAAGTACCGTGAACTTGGTCAAGTAATATGCGACCCCAACTAATGGTACTTCTCTAATTAGTTACAAATGATCTTGATGCTTCTTTGCCTAAGCATGAGTGCTTTGCTAGTTCATTTCTGGTCTAATCACTTAGGTAACAAACCCTAGTTACTATTTATCTGCTGGATGAATAGAAAGTGCTTATGTTTTTATGCTTAAGTGGTTGATGCATCTTGAGTTAATCCTCTATACATGTGTTGCTTGTGCTTTATTAGTGAGTGCATGGTAAACTTGTCAATCAGCATGCTTGGTGATTAATCAACATAGTTGCATTATGAAGGAAAGTTGTACTCAACTTTCTTAAGTTGCATAAGTTCTGAAATGCACTTGTATGTTTTCTATCATGCATCATGTCATGTATATCATGATGTTAAGCACATAGTCACAAAGTTTTCGGGTCGATGGGGTCGAGGTACGAGGTCGCGGGACTTGGTACGCTAGTTGCGAGAGAATTTTACACTTCAAATCGAAAATGAACCCGCGAACCCGGGTTAGGGTCGACGAACCCGGGTCAAGGGTCAAAGGTGGTGAACCCGTTTTATGTGACTATGGTTAAGCATGCATCATTTCATTACGTGTAGTGCATGTGAGTGAGAAGGTTTGCACTGATCAAGCTTTGGAGAAGGTTCAAATGATCCAATCCAGAAGAGTTGAATCCACCATGGTGTGGGGGCTAATTCTAACACCTGAAATTAACCTTCCCGCAATGTAGGCAAGCCTCTGAGCATATCCTACCCACTCAAAATTTACAAATCTTTACTACACTAACTTGTGAAATGTGCATTAAGTGAAACAGAGTTGAATGTAGAACCCCTTGCTACATACTTACCTTGTCCTTGCTACCTTATCCAAAGATCCCTTTTAGTGGTTATAGATCGGGTTGATGCTTAGCCCCGCTTAGTTGATAAGTTGTAGAGTGATGAAGATCGTCATTCGCAATGATGCTTTACTCAAGATTTTTCCTGAGGGGTCACAACCCATCACTGGTACCTCACTCAGGTACAAGTTAAGTTGATCATGATAAAGAGATTAAGTTGAGATCGGGTAGAACATGATATTTATGATCAAGAGTTGTTGACAGCAGACAAAGTTATCCCTAGGCATGCTCGTTCTGCTTTAGTCGGTTGAGGACCGTCCGCTTGTAAGCTTGATCAATCGTGACTTCGTAGTACCAGCCATGTACTCGGTAAGCCTGGTACCTCGCCTATTCCATCACTTGAAATGACAATGCACACTAGGTGTGGGAGATCGTGTACCCACTCGGGTGAGTCTCGGAGGGACTTCATCGACTCTCGGGTAGCATGGGCCGGTTCACGTATGGAGGATCTGAGCGAATGGTTGAGGTTTGAACCTATATATATATATCATGTGGTTGGGAATCCTCAGCTAGGTTACAATCGATTTGGATCGTCATTGCTCCTTGATCATGAAGGCTCGATCCATCGCTCTCCGCATCGTAGTTAAACAATCAATTTGGATCGCCTTGATTAACGAAGTTCTTGATTTAGATCGGTACAAACTAGATAATCGATAATGCTTAATTTGAGCTAAAACGTGAAAGTAAGGATTCATCTTAGTAAGCTCTTATGCAAAGTCACTTTTCTGATTTCTGGCCTAGAAAATCCTTAAGCCACCATGTCCTTGAGAATCATAACTTTAGATGGGTATGACTTGTTGAGTACCCTTTATGTACTTTGGGTTTGTTAACCCTTGTTCTAGGTGTTGACTTTTGCTGCAGAGTTGGGTTATGTTAGTGGGCTCAACATGATCTAGTAGTTCCTATCCCTTAGGTGTTTCACCTCAGCTCTTCTGTAGTTCTAGCTCGTTTTCGGAACGTAAGTTTCATTTGAGCAAACCCCTGTTCATTTATTGTAAACTCCTGTTATAAATCTTTAGCACTCTAATGTAAAATGTTTTGTATCAGCTGTTATAATGTTACTAGGTGATGCCCCAGGAATAATGATGTAGCGCTTGCGCCAACAAATGAAAGCATTCTCTCGCTTGTTCTAGAGTCTTCTCTCCATCACCTCCTTCTATCTCAAGCCGCACATTTTTAAGCCTTTGACAACTCTATCCACCGAGACACTAGCATATCCAAATTGAACTATCACCCCATGGATTCTTGGTGTCTTCGTAGGGTCGATATGAGTTACAACACCGACAAAGAACCATGACCGTGGCAGCCCCCCGTGGAATATGCAGCTCACATGTTGTCTTAGCTTCAGTGACGCCATCCACCGGAAAGCGCAGCCCCACGCCGCCTTGAATAGTTGGCACCTCCGTGGAAGCGCAACGCTTTTCAACCGACCGGGGGCTAATGTTGACTCTGTGCTCGATGCGCTTTGCCTTTGCATAGAACTTACTTCTTCCTGCACTTGCCTTTTGATTTCCTCGCTCATTCTCTCTTCAAGTGCTTTCTCTCGCCAGATCGCTTCACGAAAGCCGCTTCGCGTGACTCCATCACCATTGCCTCCAACCTACGCAATTGCTCTCAAGGCCCTCTTCCTTCTTTCTTTGGCGGCTTCTATAAGTGGGTCTATCTTTAGGGAAGCCATGCTCCTACGATATCTCCCCATAGCCTCTTGTTCGCCCACCGTGTTCAGCTAGCCTCCGGGCGTATGTCACCATCCTTCTCTCTATTTGGCTGCCAGTGCCACTTTCAACTAATCCTCGGCATAGGCCATTCTCTGTCCCCACTCTCTGGCAGCCTTGTCGCCGTACACTACCTTTCCTGTCTCTAGGTCCGTGGTTCCCCCATGACCGAAGAACCAATACTTGGCGCTGGCCAAAGCCGGTCAAGGCAAAGTGATTCTCGTTCCATCCCCTTGTCAACAATCTCCCATTCCAGCTTCCTCGCCACTTGGGAATAGCAATCCCAGGTAGCCACCGAACCCAAGTGATGGTGGTATTGCTTGTGTCTAGCATTTTCCTCGATTACGGATCATCCGTGCCCGACCCTCATCTGAATTCTTAAACCATTTTTACTCATCCCAAAAAGGCCTCAACTTGACGTAGGCCTTGTTGGTGAAATCCGTGTCCTGTTATGTGCAACAAAAGTCTTGTGGAGTTTCTTCTTCCAAGCCCGAAATTATTTGGCCATCTTCTGCATAGCCCAGATTTGAACCTTCTCCTTCAAAGCTTCATCCTGTATCGAGCGTGAAATGTTGAAGGATATCTAGCCATAGCAATTCCTTGTCACGATCCGAGACATAACTAATAGTAGGGTCATCTTTCCGTTGCCTCCATTCTCGAGCACCGATCGGGAGCCTGTCCCTTTACTAGGTATCCACAAGCAGTGCAACAAATTTCTTTGAATGTTCCCCAAGTACTTGGCCTACCCTGCCGAATTCCGATAGAATGTACCGACCCTCCAACGGCTTCTTTGGGCCTCGCACTTTTCTACTACTCCCGGTAGTTGTCGCCGATCCGTAGGGCTACACAAACAAGTATAAATATATTAATACAAAAACCATTCATTTTAATTTCATGTATATACATATAGACTAGATTGTAGATAGACCTCTTCGTGATTGTCTCCCACAAGTTCTTCATAATCAGCGGGCAATCGACTCCCATCATCTATTTGTTCATTATCATCACCTTGGACTTGGGGATTTTGATTGCCGCCGCCGTTGATTAGGTCCATCATTGCCTCATCCATGTTATCATTCGGATCGGCCATTTCTGCAAAAAGTTGTTAATTAAAAGATGTTAGAATTCAATTTGTCATGTAGCGCCACAAGAAAGTTAATAAAGTTAAATAGAAGTACCATTAATAAAGTTACTTGACATAAAGTTACATAATAAAGTCATATGACATTACTATTATTAATGAAGTTACTTGCCAATCTATTAAAATATTATAATATTACAAAACCTTAGATATTACATGAGGAAGTTAATAAAATTAAATAAAAGTACCATTAATAAAGTTACTTCACATAAAGTTACATAATAAAGTCATATGACATTACTATTATTAATGAAGTTACTTGTCAATCTATTAAAATATTATAATATTACAAAACCTTAGATATTACATGAGGAAGTTAATAAAATTAAATAAAAATACCATTAATAAAGTTACTTAACATAAAGTTACATAATAAAGTCACATGACATGAGAAAGTTAATAAAGTTAAATAAAAGTACCATTAATAAAGTTACTTCACATAAAGTTACATAATAAAGTCACATGACATGAGAAAGTTAATAAAGTTAAATAAAAGTACCATTAATAAAGTTACTTGATATAAAGTTACCATTAATAAAGTTAATTATATAATAAGTTATACTAATATTGTGGTGTCAAGTTACTAGACATAATTATATTATAAGTTACTTACAGTTGTAATCTGGTGTCAAGTTACTAAACATAATTACATTATAAGTTACCATTAATAAAGTTAATTATATAATAAGTTATACTAATATTGTGGTGTCAAGTTACTAAACATAATTACATTATAAGTTATCATTAATAAAGTTAATTATATTATAAGTTACACTTGTAATCCGATGTCAATTTACTAAATATAATTACATTATAAGTTACCATTAATAAAATTAATCGCTAGGTCGTATTGGGTCGCCGCTAGGTCGTGGCCTAGGTTAATCGCTAGGTCATATTGGGTCGCCGCTAGGTCGCCGCTAGGTCGTATCTTCGCTCGTCGGGTCGTGCCTTGGTTCGTCCGATCGCCGCTAGGCCGCCGCTAGGGCGTATCTTCGCTCGTCCGGCCGTTAGGACGCCGTTAGGGTTTCGAATAAAACGAATTGTGATATACATCGCTCGTCGCGTGTACGTGCTCTTTTTTTTCTCTCCAAATTGTGCATGGAGATGCTCGGCCTCGATGGCCGGCCACAACACACATACATGCATCGTCCCCGGCTCGATGGCCGACGCCAAGACAACACAAACGAGATCGACTCGATGGCCGATGCGCACAACACACAACAAAAACATATCCTCGCCAGGCGGCGCGCCACCGCTGCGTGCTCGCCGGAGAAGGCGCGACTCCCTGCCCGGCCGGCGTGCTTTTGGCCGGAGAAGAAGGAGGCGGCGCGGCTCCCTCGCTTCCGATGGAGAGAGAAGAAGGCAAAGGCGCGCGGCTCCTCTCGGACGGGAGAAGAAGGCAGGCGCGCGGCTCCCCGCCTAGATGGCGTGGGTTCTGGCCGGAGAAGGAGGCGGCGGCCGCTGCTCGGGAGGAGGCGTGGACGGCCGGGCCGGTGCACGATCGCGGGCCGTGGGCGAGCGGAGGCGGTGGACGGCCGACGGCGGTGGCTCGGGCGCCGGGCGAGGGAGGAGGGCCGGGCGGCGCGCGGCTCGGCCGGGGCGGCGCGCGGAGGATGGCCCGCGCGCGCGGCTGCTCGGGGCGGCCGGGCGAGGGATCGCCAGCGCGGCGCGCTGCTCGGGGCGAGGAAGACGAGGCAAAGCCGACGGCGCGGCAGCTCGGGAGTAGGCGAAGCGGCGACGCCCTCCGACCGGGCGGGGCGGCGCCCTCTAGCGGGCGGCGGCGCTTCTTCTCCGCGGGCGGCTTCACAGCGACGGCGGCGCTGAGACGGCGGTGGAGCGGGCGGGAGAGGAAGAAACGCCGATCCGGCCGAGGGTGGAAGAGACGCAGTGATTTTATATCCTGCCCCTACATTTAATCCCGGTTGGAGAAAGCACCGGGACTAAAAGACCTTTAGTCCTTTGGTCGGCGTAATACCAACCGGGACTAAAGGTACCTTTAGTCCCGGTTGGTATAACCTTTAGTCCCGGTGGTATTACGCACCGGGACGTCCCTTGTTGGTATAACCTTTAGTCCCTGGTTGGTATTACGCACCGACTAAAGGTCTTTTTAGTCCCGGTTGCTATTACCGCCCGACTAAAGGTTTATCCCACCCGGCCCACCGCACATTAGGGTTTGTTGTTTATATCGTTTGTGTATACTTAAAATAAATAGATTATTTTTGTTAATTGCATATTAAATAAAGGAAACGGTATTAATTTGATAAAAAATAACAGTTACATTTCCTTTTGTGTAATTGCTTATTTGAAAATTTGGGAACACAAACTATTTTCATCCGTTATAATAGCAAACATAAATATTAAAAATAATTAGTATTTTGTTAATGCAAAAATGTTTGACTTAATTAAAATATCTTAAAGTAGTTGTATTCGGTAAAAAATTTGTTTTTGCATTATTTTAACGTAAATTTTGTTCATATATCATCATTTATCTCTAAAATCGTGACATACGTGATATTCACCATTAAATCGGGTTATTTTTTAAATGGTTTTTTCTTTTCTTATTTATTTATGCTTATAATAATTAGATTAATTTTGTTAATTGCATAGTAAATAAAAGAATAGGTATTAATTTGTTAAAAAATAATAGTTCCATTTTTTTGTCTAATTGCTTTCATAATAAATTTGGGAACATAAAATATCTTATGTTACAATTGTCACATACACATACTCTAATACACTCTATTTATTAGACGGGCACGGTAGTGATCTTCTTTTTGACGTATGTTCCTTGGTCATGATCTTGACGTAACCATGGAGTGTCCTCAGCATTTATCATGATGCTCGGATCTTTGGTCACATTGAAAGGCGTGATTCGGTCATCCCTTTCATAATCTTCCTCGAAATATCCGACTTGTCCTTAATTCCCACAATGTTTCTTTTCTCCGAGAGAACTATATGGTGTTTTGGCTCATTCGTTGATTTGTTGTCATTTTTCCATCTCTTTTGTTTTGTAGACATGTCTTTCACATAAAACACCCGATTCACATCAGCAGCAAGGGACGAATGGTTCACCTTTGTAACCAACATTGTTGAGGTCCACCGTTGTCATTCCATAATCTTTGTCAATCGTTACCCCCGCCTCCCGGCATTCTTGACCCATTGGCACCGGAACAAAGGGACTTTAAAATTAGGTGCGTAGTCTAGTTCCCAAATCTCCTCTATGCGCCATAATATGTTTGTCTGTTTCCATTTGGGTCGGGTGGCGTCTACGCCAACCCCACCGTTTTTGGTTCGTGCTTTTTTCTTAGCCTAGGGTGTAAAATGTATTTCCATTTATCTCGCACCCTTTGAACGTGAGGATGTGCCATGATAGTTGCCTAGCCAACAAATACAGTTGCTCATCAATCTGGTCATTTCCCTGGCATTCTTTTCGTAACCAATCACTGAAAGTGTCCATGTGCTGACGCATAAGCCAAGCTTCATTCTTCTCTGAACCGGGATCGTAGAAAGTCCTTGTGTTTCTTGACATACGGCTCCACCATGGATGAGTTTTGAAGAACTGTGTAGTGTGCTTTATTGAAATAATCGCCCCCGCACCGATGTATGTTTTTTTTCCTATCGTTCCCTTTCCGCCAGCCTCCCTCGTGTCGCGATTCAGGGAACACTAATTGGGTCAAGTTCGGGAATGAATTCAACACGTAACTCAATGACCTCCTCTGTCCCATAGCCCTCTCTGCAATGCTTCCTTCCGGCCGAGCACGCCGGTGAACATATTTCTTCAGGACTCCCATAAACCTCTCGAAGGGAAACATATTATGCAGGAACACAGACCAAGAATATTGATCTCCTTGACCAGATGAACTAGGAGGTGTGTCATGATATCAAAGAAGGATGGAGGGAATACTAACTCAAAGCCGACAAGACATTGAACCACATCATTCTCAGAGAGCAAAGCAAGTTCCAAAGTGGATTGATTGCCTTCGAGAAATTGCATTGAGGAATGCACATAGCTTAACGGTGGCCAAACGTACATGTGGAGGTAGAATTCCTCTTAATGCAACTGAAAGCAATTGCGTCATAAGCACATGGCGCTCATGCGACTTTAAGTTCAGAAATTTCTTCTCGGGCACATTTATTATACCTTTTATATTAGAGGAGAATCCAGATGGGACCTTCATGCTTTGCTTAAGCATTCAAACATGATTTCTTTCTCTTCATTGCTAAGAGTGTAGCTAGCAGGTCTTAAATATTGGCGTCCATCATCTGCCTTCTCTCGGATGCAAAAGTTGTCTCGCTCTTCCATGCGCCGCAAGTCTTGTCGTGCTTCAAGTGAATCCTTAGGCTTCCCATACACACCCATGAATCCTAGAAGGTTCACACAAAGATTCTTTTGTCGGTGCATGACGCCGATCGCATTACGGACCTCTAGGACTTGCCAATAGGGTAGCTCCCAAAATATTGACTTCTTCTTCCACATGGGTGCATGACCCGGCCGCATCTTTTGAACCGGTTGGCTGCCCCGTCCCTTACCAAAAACTACTTTCACATCCTTAACCATCTCAAATACATCTTCTCCAGCTCTGTTGCGAGGCTTGCATCGGTGGTCTGCGCCTTACCTTTAAAATGCTTGCCTTTCTTTCTAACCGGTGATTCATAGAAAGAAATCGACGATACCCAAGGTACACGACCTTTTTTTTTTGCATTTTTTTCAAATATATACTATCAAGGTCATCAAAACAGTTGTGCATGCATTATATCCCTTGTTTGACTGCCCTAAAAGATTACTTAGAGCAGGCCAATCATTGATTGTCACAAACAACAAGCTGCTCGCAGGTCGAAGTGTTCCCTGTTTTGTACTCATCCCACACACGAACACTGTTTCGCTCCATAAAAGTAGGAGTTCTCTTCAATTAGTGACCTTAGATAGACATCAATGTCATTGCCCTAAGTTTCGGGCCTTGGATGAGCACCGGCATCATAATGAACTTTCGCTTCATGCATAACCATGGAGGAAGGTTGTAGATACATAGTGTAACGTGCCAAGTGCTATGACTACTTTTGCTCCGCTCACCAAAAGGATTCATACCGTCCGTACTTAAAGCGAACCTCAAGTTTCTTGCGTCTTTTGCAAACTCGAAATTCCCTATCTATTGCTCTCCACCGAGACCCATCGCCAGGGTGTCTCAACATGTTGTCTACCTTACGGTCTTCTTTGTGCCACCGCAACAACTTTGCATGGTCCTTGTTTTCGAAAAGACGTTTCAGGCGAGGTATTATAGGAGCATACCACATAACCTTTGCGGGGGTTTTTCTTCTTAGGACGTTCTTCCCCCTCAACATCGCCAGGTCATCTCGCCTTGATCTTATACCGTGATGCTTTACATACGGGCATTCATCTAAATTCTCATAGTCCTTGCCACGGTACAGAATGCAGTCGTTAGGACATGCATGTATCTTCTGGATTTCTAATCCCAAAGGACAGACGACCTGTTTTGCTTCGTACGTAGTGATGGGCAATTCATTAGGGTTCGGAAGCATCTTTTTTGGATCTTCATAATCGCCTAAATGCCTTATCGGATACACCATTCTCAGTGCCTTCCATTTCAACAACTCCAGTGTTGTACCCAATTTTTTTGCCCATCTTGGACGGATGGGTATAGTAATTTCTTGTGATCTTGTAGCATGCGGTCAAACTTCGCCTTCTCTTTTTTACTTTTGTATTCTTTCTGTGCATCACGAATGGCATCACCAAGAGCATCACCTTCACCAAGAGCACCTCCCTCTTCTTCAGCTTCTCACATTGTCAGTATCATCAAAGCCACCGAATTGAGCAATAAGGTCGTCAGGGCTCTAGTTGTTCTTGTTCTTCTTCACATTCTTCCATCATTATCCCGGTTTCTCCATGCTTGGTCCAACAAATATAGTTTGGCATGAAACCCGACTTCAACAAATGTGAGTGAATATTTCTAGAGCTAGAATATTCCTTCAAATTCGACACACAAGGCACATGGGCAACGTATGAATCCATCCCGCTTATTTTCCTCGGCCACTCTTAAGAAATAATGCACACCATCAATGAATTCTTTGGAGCGGCGATCGGTATTGTACATCCAACCACGTGTCATTGTCTGCATTGCAACATAAAGTATGATAAGTTTCTAATTTTTACTACAGAAATAAAAGTAACAAATAACCTAAAATTCTCTATTTCTAATTTTTCTCAACAAGCAAAATTAAAAAAACACCAAAGTTCTCTATTTCTCTAAATAATCAAGAAATTTGGTAGGCATACTAGTTATAATTAACTAATTAACCCGGTCACAAATTGCAAATTAATGTATGATAAGTTTCTAATTTTTTATAAAGAAATGAAAGTAATAAATAACCTAAAATTCTCTATTTCTTCATTTTCTAAACAAGCAAAATTAAAAAACACCAAAGTTCTCTATTTCTCTAAATAATCAAGAAATTTGGTAGGCATACTAGTTATAATTAACTAATTAACCCAGTCACAAATTGCAAATTAAAGTATTATAACCTAAAATTCTCTATTTCTATTTTTTCTAAACAAGCAAAACTAAAAAAACACTAAAGTTATTTATTTTTCTAACTAATCATGAAATGTGGCATACATACTAGTTTAAATTAAATAATAAACCCGATCACAAATTGCAAAAATAAAGTATTCTAAGTAACTAACTAACACATAACCTAAAATTCTCCATTCTTATTTTTCCTAAATAAATTTTATATTCATTCTTAGTTATAATTAAATAATTCTTTAAATGTATTATTTATACTTAGTTATAATTAACTAATTAACTAGACCATAAATTATAAACTAAAGTATTATCAAATGTTATTTTTTTAAAAACTAATTATAATGAGAAACCATAAATTTAGTATTTTTCTAACTAAACCAAAAAATATGGTAGACATAATAGTAATAAATGGTGTATACTAATTTTTAGGGTCTTAATTGTAGTTATCTACATTAAAATATTTAAACGATGAAGTGATTGGAGTTTAAAATAGTGTAGAAATCAAAAAATAAAAAACTACATGTACAACACCACAAAATGAGGTAACCTGCAGCTAAAACTTGAGAAGATGAAGTTAGTAACCTCTAAACAAGTAAATGACGGCGTAGAAGTGATGAAATGAATCAATAGCCGGAGATGTGAGCACAAATTAATCAAGAACACGTGAAGAATATGAAGAACAAAGAAGAAAGTGAGCTCGGGCAGCTCGGCCGGGGGGAAGAAGGATTCAAATATGGGGGAAGGATTTAATCCCGGTCTCTAACACCAACCGGGACTAAAGTCCCATCTTTAGTCCCGGGCCGGTGTCACAGACGGGACAAAACCTTTAGTCCCGGCTGGTGTCACTGACCGGGACTTTAGTCCCTGTTGGTAACACCAACCGGGACTAAAAGTCTTTTAGTCCCGGTTGGTGTTACCAACCGGGACTAAAGGTACTTTTAGTCCCGGTGCCATTTTTTTTTCGAGCTATTGCTCATTTTGCCCAAGTGAGCAAAGGTCTGTTCAGAGTAGTAGTGTGTGTGTGTGTATATATATATATATATATTATTCTACACCCAAAGTTAATACCGATCGATACTGAGTAATACTTGACCAAAAATACTTGAACAACACTTAACGATACTTGAACCGCATTCAAAGTATTAGTCGAAGAGTTGGCGTTCGGTAGTGTTCAGTATTTCTGAATTTTCTTCAAGATTAGCTACTGGGTGTAGAATATTATTCTACACCTAGAGTGTAGAATAGCACGTGTGTGTGTGTATATATATATATATATATAAAGGGCAGTTAGCTCGTGCATGTCTAGTTAATAAGGCCCACGTCACTCTCCGTTCACGAATGCATAAATAAAAAGTCATAACTATTAAATCAAATGTCTAAATTACATTTTTGATTATACCATCTTTCTTTCCACATTAATATATTTGAATAAATTTTTATTAACAAACATGTATATTATAAAGATAGAACATTTTCTTTCATTGAACAGAGACGATGTTTTAGGTTTAGAGAACAATGTTATATCTCTGTAAAAAAATGTTCTTAGTTTAGAGAAACAACATTCCAGTTTTAGGTTCATGATATTGGTATTATAATATATATCTATATAAACATAAATAAAAAAAATATAATATAATATAAAAAAATCTAGAACAAAGCATAAGAAAAATAATAAAAAGATGTGCAATAGACAAAATATTAGAAAGAACATCACATGGATTCTTGTTAAACATCCTAAAAATATATATAGAATATCATATGTATACTAAGTGAATATTACTAAATACATCATAGAACATCAATAAATACATTATAGAACATCGCATATATATTATATCACTAAATAAATATATTACGTAGACATCTCTAAATATATCATAGAACTTCATATATATACTAAGTGAACATTATAAAAAATATATAGAACACATTAGATGTATTGTCACACATACGCCATGCATGATATGAAAACAAGGATCAATGGGGCCCAAAGGACCAGAAAAAGAAAGAAGCGGCGACGTGGGCCATGACCACCCCAAACCCTAGGGGTGGGTTGGCGCCACCCTCCCTGTGGACCCACCGCTGCGTGCAGTTATCTTAATTAATATTTATTAGAGATAATTTGAGATATTTAGGATTTTGTAAAAAAAGAAGGATTCAGTCGATGAGGGTCCTTGCCTTTTAGAGTCCAATCAGGACTATAAATACTAGGGGATTATAATTGGATCAATCAAAAAGTAATTGGGTTAATTCCTTTTATTCCTATTCTCCCGCGCCTCTCTCTCTCCTCCTCTACCCAGCCACAGCCGCCGCCCCCTCCCCTGTCGCGCCTGTGCCACCGCTGCCAGCAAGTTGCGCCGCCGCCCCTTGGTGGGCAGGTCGGCCCCTCCCTTCCCTCTTCCTCCTCCAATCCTCTAGTTCAATCCACCTTCCCCACTGCATGTGCTACAACTAGTATCAGAGATCCAGATCTGATCTACCATGGACGCCGATACAATCAAGCAACTCTTCACCGACTTCGAGGGATCCGTCCTCACCAAGATCGACAACATCACCGAGCAACTCAGTGGTCTCAGCAATCACCTCTCTACGGTAGAGATGGGGCAATCTGTTAAAGCCATGAAAGAGAGCCTGGACAAGACGAAGAAGAACAGGGCGATAGCTCTAGAGGCGGCCACCAAGAAGAAGATGGTAAAGGTTGCCCATGCATACATCTAGGACCAAGTAAACCAATCCCACTCATCTACTATGACTGAATTGACTGTTGAATTGAAAAACAAATTGCTACTTGACATCAACATCAAACCCAATGAGGAACCAGTGGTACCTCAGGCACCCAATGCCTTCTAAGGCCTGGAAATCTACCCGTAGAAATGGTCCTTTAACGTATGATGCAAAAGATGACCCAGTACCATGGCTCAATCGATGTGAGCAATTTTTAAGAAGCAGCGTACCCTAGATGACTAGAAAACATAGTATGCATCTTATCATCTTACTGGAGCAATAAGACAGTGGTAGATGAGGTTATCTCGGGAGCATGATGATATGAGTTGGGCATACTTCGCTAAATGTGTCAATAAGAGATTTGGACCACCAACTTATTGCAATCCATTGGGGGAATTAGCAGCGCTCAAAAAAATAAGCTCCGTCAATGAGTAGACAGAGCATTTCTTAGAGTTGGTAGCTCATGTGGAACACCTAGATGAATTACAGCAAGTTAATATATTCATAGCAGGATTGCTTGAGCCATTGAAAACAGATGTTGAGTTACTAAACCCACAAGATATGGAAACAGCAATCCCTTGCATGTTCCTATGGACATCAGTTGGCAGTAATGGCAGATGTAAATAAATCCACGACACCTAAATAGTCACCTCCCAACCCCACACTTAAAGGCAGCTGCAACTACAGTGAATACACCACCAACAATAACCCCAGCAGCAGGTCCTCCTCAAGCACAGCAACCCTTCAAACAGCCAACGACAGATGAGATGGCAACCCGGAGCCAGGCCGACCTTTGCTTCAACTATGATGAACCATTTTTCCATGATCATAAGTGTAAGATGTTATTTGAAATTATAGTTGTTAATGATTTTATAGCAGAGCATACTCAGGAAAGTATGATGGTGATGATTGGGAAACCGCATTCTGGGGTACATGGAGCTTCACTGATGTACCTAGAAGCAGTGATCAATGGAACACATGTGGTAGCACTGGTTGATTTGGGATCTACGCACAACATAATTGATATCATTATGGCCTGTGCCATAGGATTTAATGAGCAGCGTATTGACACAACTATATTAGTGGGAAGTGAAAATGAGGTATCATGCTGACGTGCATCCTTTAATGTTTCTTTGAGAATTATCAGTGATATCTTTGACATTAATGCATTCTTGATGGACATTGGTAATGACATTGATGTTATCCTAGGAGCACCATGGCTAGCAAAACTTGGCAGAATCACTTGGGATTTTATAGACCTAAAACTTTGTTATATAAAGGATGGGCATCCACACACTTTAACTGCTCAACACCAACATCGAACACAGCCAACTGTTCGGGCATTACCAGCCCCTCCACCTATGGTACGTACGAACACCACCCCTGAATTCAAAGACAGTCCACTAAATAACTCAATGAGAGCACAACAACCTAACACATTGGATTTCATCACTAACAGCGAAGTGCCAATCTTCACTAGTATTAGGCATGCCATTAGATAGCAGTACACACATAAAAATGTATACAGAAATACAAGCGTGTAAACAGTTGGAGGACTAGACAGTGGAAAAAGGTCTGATTTTTTACGATCACCATCTCCATCTCTCAGCGGCCTCAACATTACTATAGCATTTACTCCAGGAACTCAAAAAAGGGGATTACAACAAATTGAACTTTTAGCTTTGGGGGCTCATCAAATGTCTACGGAGGGAGCCTTCATTATGCCATCCCACATTCTCATAGGGAAAACATGAAAGTTAGGATGCCCAGTACCTAAGGCATCAGCTGTATTCCTTGACAACGCCAGCCACATCATTGCTCAGGTAAACAACATCGACATTGGGCTAATACCAAATTTAACTCTTCAAACTCTATCACTAGGAGTATCAGATTTGGGAATGTTTGGGAGCATGGTTGACCTCCGCATAACACATCTAACAAATTCAGCATCAATAGTCTAGCGGATTATACCAGCTCCCATAGATATGATAGCTAACAACATACCTATGAACTTTCAGCAGCCTCCAGCATAATGCTTAAATTCAGTATAAATACAGTGATTCACCTAGCTCTTCTTCCGTCAATACCCGCTACTTTCTACTTCATCTTTGGATACATTGGGACACGGCAGTACTGTTTTGAGTTCAAAAGGAAATTTGGGGACAATGACAAAGATGGAACCTACTGTATCAATGGTACAATGACTTGCATCCTGGAGGGGGTCAGAGTTGGAGCACCAACACCAGATGGGACCAATAAATGGCTTGCACTTCACCATGAGGACGCGTCGAGCAGAGAAGGGGGAGTTCTGTCACATGTATGCCACGCATGACATGGAAACAAGGATCAATGGGCCCAAAGACCTAGAAAAAGAGAGGCGGCGATGTGGGCCGTGACCACCCTAAACCCTAGGGGTGGGGAGGCGCTGCACGCCGCCGCCGCCAGGGGCACCGCGAAAGGCCACGCCCTCCCCGTGGGCCCACCGCCATGTGCATTTATATTAATTAATATTTATTAGAGATATTTTAAGATATTAGGGATTTTATAAAAAAAGGAAGGACTGGTCGATGAGGTTCCTTGCCTTTTAGAGTCCAATCGGGACTATAAATACTAGGGGACTGTAATTAGATCAATCAAGAAGTAATTGGATTAATTCCCTTTATTCCTATTCTTATGCGCCTCACTCTCTCTTTTTCCTCCTCTACCCAGTCGCCGCCACCCCCTCCCCTGCCGCACCAGTGCCGTCACCACCAGTAAGCCGCGCCGCCACCCCTCGGCGGGCGTGCCGCCCTCCCATCCTTCTTCCTCCTCCAATCCCTCTAGCCCAATCCACCCACCCCGCTGTGTGTGTTACATGTATAGTATGTGAATATATGTATAACATTACGTGGACAACGCAAAAACATCATAGAATACGTAAATATGACATAACACGGCATAGAATATTTAAAATGTACAACATGAACACCACATATAATTAATTATAGTGAAAACAAAAAAAATACAATAAATAAAAATATCAAATGAAAAGAATAATGAAAAATCACATAAAACAAAAAATAAACATAAAATCAAACAATGATGAAAGAAATATAAAAATAAAGGAAAGAAAACAAAACAAAAACAGAAATAAAAGAAACAAGTATAATCAAAAAATCACATAAAACAAAATAAAAATAGAAAAAGCACAAAATAAAATAAGTAAATGAGTGACAAGAAATGAAAAACAAAACAAAAGAAAAGAAAAATAACAAAAAAAAAGAAAAAAAAAATAAAAAAATGAGAAGAACAAGAGAAAAAAAAAAAAACTTTTGGGAACCGAACGCGGGAATGATCGGAGGAACGATCAAGACGGAGGTGGGAAACCATCGGCGCTGTGTTTCAGTCCAAATATTCAGACCAGGAGACTTCGCACATGCAATGAGTTAAAAATTTATAACCAGTAAACCACATAAATAATAAATAATTAAAATAAATAAAAATGATAAAATCTAGAACAAAGAATAAGAAAAAATAAAAGCAAGTGTAATAGAGAAAAATTAAAAGAACACTACATAAATATGTTTCAACATTCTAAAATACTTAGAGTACCACATGCATAATAAGTGTCCACCAACCAATTTATCAAGAACTAGAGTGTCTTTCAAAGAAATCTAAACTTTTTTCGGTGTCCAAGTAGCAAAGAGTAGTCACTTGCAGTGTCCTGTGGCAAAATTTCCTTTTTTAAAACAAAATGATATTTCCCCACATCTTCTCATGTGTCTTTCCATTTGTATTTAGAAAACTAATAACACATCCCATCTTTACCCATGATGGTTCACAACATCTAAAAAAACTTGACATATATTTATATCAATCAATGACAAATTGCCGATATATATTTTTTTGGGCCATTACTGATGGCAATATTGCTTGATTTTCATGCTAGTTATTTGTCTATTTTAGAGAGCACTTTTCAATTAACATTTAGATTGTGATGAATCCATCTTCCAAAAAGGCTGGTGTCTATAAATCCATTTTAATTTCTAGCAAATTACATGGAAGTTTTGATGCTTGTTAGTACATGATGCTTTAGTTCTTATATGGAGTAGAGTTTTTTTAATAGGGCTACCTGTTTTAATTTTGATGAGCACATCCATGTGACACGAACCAACCCATTGTTTCAAGCTACAATTGTTATTTATGATTAAGACTAATTTTTATTTTTTGTAATTAGTCTCTCCATTTTTATGTGACATGAAGTATAATACTTGTTCTCCAATAGGGGGCTACTAATTTCATTTTTGATGAGAACATCCATGTGACACATAGCAACCCATTAGGTTCAGTTGTGAAGGTCCTAATTCTTAATTTCCTATAATTAGTCCATCTCTCCACTTTTATGTGGCATGAAGTGTAGAAAAATTGTCTTCAGGAGGGGATGGCCAAATTTCAATTTTGATGAGCACAACCATGTGAAACCTAGCAGTACCTATAATTACGCTCCCTATTTTTATGTGGCATGAAGTAGAAAAATTTTTCTGTGCAAAGATGGATCGTGTGTGGATGTATAGTATGGCATCTATAAACCTGCGGTACTTGATGGTATTCTGTCCATGCAGAGATTGCAATATCTCAGGAAATTTGTTAATATGGAACAGATGCGATGTCGCTTGATTACAAGGGGTTCATGAGAAACTACATGATATGGAGTAAGCATGGGAAGGTTGGTGAGAATGTTCTGCAAGAAACATTTGATAATGTGATAATTCCTGATGTAGCCCCTGATGTTGATGGGGATCCCGATCTTCCATCAGGCTCAAGATAACTATTAATTTGAGCAAAGAGTGGTACATTAATCTGGCTTTAGATCATAAAGACACGATCCCTGCAACTTTAGCACCACGTCTCTTCTACTTATCGACCATATCACACTGCCACGGTTCCAATTCTCTCTAGGACTAGAATAGAGAAATCGAGGACCGGAGGGGCAGATTGATAACAATCCAATCGGGACGGCTACAATCCGCAAGATTATCGGCGGGAATCACGGCAGATGGAACGCCGGAATGAGCGGCGGCGATGGCGGCACAAGGGGGGGAAGGCGGCGGCGGTGTTTGTTGGCGGCGTTGGTGGCGGTGGGGCTGCGGCCTTGGCGGCGGCAAGCAAAGCGGTGCGGCGGCGAGGCAAAAGAGCGGTGGCGGCATGGTGATGGCAGCAGCGGTGGTGAAGGAGAGGAGAGCGTGAGAGCGAGAGAGCGAGAGTTGCGGGATTAAACCTAACTTTTCTTAATTGTCTCAAACAATGGTTCATCCCTTTTATATGGCGGCTAACAAAACGCTAATGGGCCTTGGCCCGATAACTCTCTCAACTTAATCTAACTCATGCTAATTTTTGAAGACACCCTCGGGGGCGCTTGACTGGTGTTACATCTCCCCCAGCCTGAAGAACCAGCTCGTCCTCAAGCTAAAATGCTGGATATATCTGTCTGAAGTACTCAAGGTCCTCCCATGACGAATCAGCCACAGGTTGCTCCTTCCATTTAATCAACACCTGAATTTTGTTGTCCTTTACCCTGGCTTTTAACATACGTTCCGGTTCTGGCATAGCAATTCCATCATCAATTGTTGGCAGGTCGCCAGGTTCTGGAGGTGCTATTCCTTTGTGTAGTTTCAGCATACTAACGTGGAAAGCATTGTTGATGTGGGCATAGTCTGGTAGATGTAGATGATAAGCAACTGAACCAATCTGCTCACTGATCTGGAAGGGTTCAAAATTTTTTGGTGCCAATTTCCCTTGCCGAAGATCTGAAATCCCGAATGTTGTTCTGGCCATTAATTTGAGGTACACCCAATCACCAACATTGAATTCACGATCTGTATGCTTTCGGTCATAATACTTCTTATAATAATCTCAAGATTGTAACAAACGATTCTTAGTGAATTCTAAGAACTGATCTCGTTCTGTCAGCATGTCATCCACCGCAGGAGTCACAGAATCACCAGGACTAAATGATTTCAGAGGTGGAGGATCTCGTCCATAGATTAGTTTGAATGGGGTCGTACCAGTTGATTGATGATTTGACGTGTTGTAGCAGTACTCAGCCCATGGTAACCATCGCAACCATTCTTTAGGCTTATCTCCCGTCAGGCATCTCAAGTACATGACAATAATTTTGTTAATAATTTTAGACTGACCACCTGACTACGGATGATAAGCTGAACTCATGTATAAATCTACTCCCGATAAGCGAAATAATTCCTGCCAGAATTTGCTTGTGAAGATAACATCTCTATCACTGACTATGGATTTAGGAATCCCATGTAGGCGAACTATATCTGAAAAGAAATGTTGTGCCATTGTTGTTGCAGAATATGGGTGTGCCAATGGTATAAAATGTGTGTATTTAGAGAGTCGATCTACCATCGTCAATATCGCAGATTTACATCTGACTTTGGGTAAGGCTTCCATAAAATCCATGGAAATGTCCTCCCAAATATTTTCAGGAATTGCTAAAGGTTGGAGAAGACTAGCTGGATGTAGATGTTCAATTTTATTCTTTTGACATATTGAGCACTCACTGACAAATTTTTGAATCTGTTGTCTAGCCTTTGACGCGTGGAAAGTTAGACGAAAGCGATGCATGGTTTTTTCTGATCCCTCATATGATGAATTGTGTATAGTGGTGATAACCTGGTTTAGAATAGGCAATGTCAATGGTATATGTACTTTTTTGTTATGCAATATCAGTCCATCATAAAATGTCCATGCTGTAGAGAGTTTACCATCTTTGATATTCTGAATCATTTGTATTGTATCCTCATTGGAAGTCAATTCAGCTCGTAGTTGATCAAATAAGGAGAATGAGATTTCAGATAATGCCATAAGTGATGGTTCTGTTACATCTCTATGAGATAGCGCGTCAGCCACTATGTTCCGTTTGCCTAGTTTGTATTCCACCGAAAAGTCATATCCCAACAGTTTACTGACCCGTTAGTGTTGTGGTATAGTAGATAACCTCTGGTCCAATATATATTTCAAGCTATAATGATCAGAATGGATCAGGAAGGCCTGTCCCCATAAGTATGGTCTCCAATGTTTAACTGTTGTTACCAATCCGATCAATTCTCTTTCATATGCTACCAATTTGGCATGTCGAGGAGCGATCATTCGGCTGAAGAAGGCAATTGGACCGCCTCCTTGGTGAAGTACAGCCCCCAAATCCATTTGATGATGCATCACATACTATAATGAATGGTTTGTTGAAATCTGCCAACCGCAATACTAGAGCTGATGATAATGCCTGCTTAAGTTGTTTGAAGGATGTAGTTGCTAGCTCTGTCCAACAAAAATTATCTTTCAGAAGATCTGTCAATGGTTTGGCGATGGTGCCATCCTGCTTAATGAACTTTCTATAATATCCCACCAATCCCAAAAATCCTTTCAATTGGTGAACTATCACTGGTTGTGGCCAATTGGTTATAGCTTTGATCTTATCCGGATCAATTGCAACTCCTTGATCAGATATGATGTGCCCTAGGTAACCAACAGATGTTTCTCCGAATGAACATTTAGATTTTTTGAGAAAAACTGAATGTGATTGTAGCAATGTAAAGACTTGCCTTATATGTTGCAGATGTTCTTCTTTGGTTTTACTATAGATCAGAATATCATAAAAAAAGACCAATACAAATTTACACAGGTATCTGCCAAGTATCTCATTCATAAGAGCTTGAAAGGTGGATGGAGCATTGTATAAACCAAATGGCACAACCAAGAATTCAAAGTGTCCATGGTGAGTGCAAAATATTGTTTTCTCAATATCATCCACATGCATGCGTACCTGATGGTATCCTGAACGAAGATCCAATTTGGTGAAGTATTTGGCTCCTTCCAGCTCGTCCAATAACTCATCAATTACTGGTATTAGAAATTTGTCCTTCAGAGTGTTCTCATTAATAGCCCAGTAATCAATGTAGAATTGCCAAGATCCATCATATTTCTTGACCAGCAGGACAGGTGAGGAGAACGGTGAGGTGTTGTACCTTATGATCCCCCTCGTGATAACATTGCCCGACATTGCCTCTCGAGCTCACCTTTACGGATTTGAGGATATATATAAGGGCGTACTGTTGTCGGTGTTGTTGGATCTTTCAGATGTATTCGATGATTATATTTTTGTTCCGGAGGAAGCCCTTTAGGTTCCATAAACAATTGGAGAAAGTCCTACAAAATATTGTCCATCGTATCTCGAGTTATATGCATGGGTTACCTGGAGTTTTGCTGTTACATTCCACACAATGTGTCATCCATCATGCCAAAATTTCATTGATGAATTATTGAAATCCCATATATTTGGTCTCAAAGAACTTAGCCAATTAACTCCCAACATAAAATCATAGCCACCCAATTTAATACTATAGCAATCAATGATGAAACTCTCCTTATCAATGATAATTGGCAGATTACTGTATATAGCAACATTGGAAATCTGATCTCCATTGGCAACTACAAATTTTATTTTCTTTGGTCCAGGGTTTGGTTGAAGATTCAATTCAATAGCAGTTGCAGAATCTATAAAAATGTGTGTCGAGCCCGAATCCAATAAAGCAAGGAAATTTCTACCATTAATTGAGAGCTGAAGTTGCATGGTTTGACTAGTAGTAATACCGTTGACAGCATGTAATGATATCTGAATTTTCTCATCATTTAATTCAAATCGTTGGGTAGGAGGTGGTGCTGGTAATAATACCTGATATTTCCGGGCGAGAGCTATCGCGCATTCCAGATCAGCTGGTTGTTGGCGCTGGATATCAATTTGCAATAATGGCTGGAGTCCAGCTGTGTATAGCATCACCTGTTGATTGTTGGAAAGCGTCGGCACCTTATTCACTACTGCAACAAATTGCTTCGTATATGTTTCTAAATCACTAGATTGAATTGTGCCCATTAAATCCCCCGGATGATTGTGATGCATCCGTGGTCCAAATCTCCTCATCACGCCTCGAAAAATTATGGCCATATTAGATGACCAATTTCCGCTTCCCATCAGATAAACTAAGTTAACACATCTCCGCGAAGGTGAAACGCAATCAGGTTCATTTGCTCGTCTGGTTTGGTCTGTTGAGAGGAAAAAAAATTCGTGCATCTATATAGCCAATTTGAGGGGTCATCCATACCATTGTAATCCGGGAATTGCAGTTTGATTGACACCTTTGAGACAGATCTGGTTGTTGCTGTTCCGCTAGCGGTGGAGCCTGCGATAGCGGGAGTGCAGCGGTAGATGATCTCTTGGGTGGGGAAACATACCTCTATGCTGGCTGGTGCTGTTCAAAGAATTCGATGAATTTCTTCTCCCAGCACTTCAGCAGAGTGCACAGTTGAAAGCTCTAGTTTGGTTTTGGCTAATTGATGAAACCTTGGACTAATCCATTTGATAAGCATGTTCGTAGATTTAGCATGGATGGTCCACTTAAAATGGAGCAAGATAATAGATGTAGATGACCACAAGTGCTCCAAGTGAGGAAGAGGAGAAGAAATGGAGGCAAATGGGCTCAAGGTAAAGGTATAACCAATAGAGCCATTTGCTTTCAGTACTCAAGACACCATAGAGGGTGTGAGTACATTTAGGATCGATAATCATACTATTAAGAGGAGTGATCATGTGTCAAAAGCGATTATCCAAGTGCCACTAGGTGTTTGACATCATGCATTGCATTAGAACCTAGTGTGCTAACCTTAACTCTTGCAAAATTCATTTAGAAAATGCTAACACCGTGCACAAGTGGTGAGACACTTTGGTGTTGGCAAATGAGAGCAAGGGTTGTTGGGGTTTGGGTGAAAACCCCTCCCGCCGAGCTTGCGAGGCGGGACTCGGTGATTTTCGGAGCGAAAGGAGCTCTTCCAAGGGCATCGGACGCCCGGTCCTAAGGCGTCGGACGCGTCCGGTGACCCTACGAAGCCTTGGTGTTTCTGGCGTGTGCACAGTATGTGCATCGGAGCGTCCGACGCTCAAAGGTCGGCGCGTCCGGTGCAAAGCATTCTTCTGTCAGAACTCGTGCGGTTCGTTCACCGGACGACAGGGCGTCCGATGCCACCTCACCGGACGCGTCTGATGAGGGTGTGCGCGTTTCTGGACCTCTCTGTGTTGCGTCCGGTGGGTGTGCCTGTGTCTGGTGGATCTCGTCTAACGCGCGGAGTCGGTGAGCTTCTTCGATCGCTGCCGGACGCCGTCCGGTGCGTTGCACCCGAAGTCCCTGCTTCTTCCCAGCGCCGTAACGGCTATTTTCAAACGAGGACACGTGGCGACGATCTGTGGCTTGGGGGCAGGCATAGGACGCGTCCGATGCTAGGCATCTGAGTGTCCAATGGCCCCGAGTCAGCCCCACCTAGAACATAACGGTTTATTTGTTTGGTGGGTGGCTATATAAGCATGTTGGCCGGCTTGGGGAGCAACTCTTGCACATTTTGATCATTCTTGAGCATCCTAGAGCTGAGCCAACTCCTCCCTCTCATCTTGCTTGATTGCTTGCATCCAAATAGAGATTGGGAGAGATTCTAGTGCATTGCTTGTGAGTTCTTGCATCTAGTGGCACTAGTGATCGTTCTCGTTGCATGATTGCTTATTCTCTTGGTGGTTGCCACCACCTAGATGGTTGGAGCAGCGGAGAAGAGGTGTGAGCAAGCCGGTGATTGTTCTTGGCCTCACCTCGGTGGTTTGTGAAGGGTTCTTGACCTTTTCCCGCGGAGATTGCAAAAGGTACTCTAGTGGAATATGCGTGTCATTCAACTCCTAGCCATTGGTAGGTTCTTATGGCACCTTTCAGAGGGTCGGTGTGTGATACCGATTAGCCATCGAACCACGTGGTCAAGGGGGACACAACAAGGACTGGCGTGTTGGCAAGCACGTGAACCTCGGGGATAAATCGGAGTCTCCTTCATTTTTGTGTGGATTGATCCTTTGAGATCATATTGGTGTTCTTGTTGATTGGCTTCTCATATTGCTATTGATCAAATCAACAAGACGGTGATTGGCTACATCCATAAGGCACGGTTTGCATACGCGGATCCCCTCTTTACTTTGTGCACGTAGCATATTAGGGTGTGTAGTAAAATTTGATTGCTAAGAACATTCTCTTAGTGTGCTCTAGTATATTAGGTTGCTAGTTGATTGGTTAGGAGGCTTGCAAACCCTCTCTCTTGTAGGCTAGCGTAAAATTCGCTTGAGCGCCAATTTTGTTATTAACTGGTTCATCTAGTGTATTTGTAGAAATTTTAATTAGGCTATTCACTCCCCTCTAGCCAATTGGACCTTTCAGCAGTTCCTCCTTGAGGTTGATCTCGACATGGCTCTGCATACCAATTTGTCACGGTTCCAAATCTCTCTGGGATTAGAATAGAGAAATTGAGGACCGGAGGGGGCAGATTGATAACGATCCAATCGGGATGGCTAGAATCCGCGAGATTATCGATGGGAATCGCGGCGGATGGAACGTCGGAATGAGCGGCGGCGATGGCGGCGCAAGGGGGGAAGGTGGCGATGGCGCTGTTGGCGGCGTGGGCTGCTGCCCCGGCGGCGGCAGCAGCAGGCGGTGCGGCGGCGGCTCGGCCTGGTGGCCGGCCCGCTCGGGCGGCGGCGGTGAGGGGAGGAGAGGAGAGCATGAGAGAGAGAGAGAGAGTGAGAGTTGCGGGATTAACCCTAACTTTTCTTAATTGTCTCAAACAAAGGTTCATCCCTTTTATAGGACGGCTAATAAAACGCTAATGGGCCTTGGCCTAATAAGTCTCTCAACATAACCTAACTCATGCATACTAATTTACGAGGACGCTTTTGGGGGCACTTGACTAGTGTTACACACACTCTCATTGACCTCACTGAGAAAGGCTAATCTCTGCTATGAATCAAAGAACATAAGCAAGACCAAGATAACATGTGGGCGTGGAGGTGGGACGGAGGATGGCTATCGCGGAGATGTGCGTGGGCGTGGAGCAAGCAACGAAAGCAGCCATAGAGCCGATGGTGGCCTGCGGAGAATTGAGGGGAGAGATGGGAGGCAGCACCACTTGAGGATGAGGGAGCATGCGGGCAAGAGAGGTGGGCGAAGCCAAGTGATTGAGATAAGAAAGAGTTTGATTGGCTTAGATTTTTAGTGAACCTCGGGCCCAACGATCATGGCACTTCATAAAACAATTTCTGGTGACAACCGTTCTTTACCTCCTCCATAAATGAATCTTTATCATTTGCATTGCTAGATATTTTAGAAATATGTATAATTTTTAACATATCTAAAAACTCTAAAAATAAAAAAAAGTGTCTCCTAAAATCCAGGTTCTCTCTTCAAATCAGTTTTATAGTAGTGCGGTGCTGATTTTATTTTTTCATCACAGGGTGTAAACATACCCTTATGAATTAATTGACATACTTAACTTACTAAAACTTAAAATACCAGGTTCAAATTTTAATTATAGTTCAAATTAAAGAAAAATATTATTTTTGTGCATACTTAAGATATATAAACAGGTGTAAACAAGCCTCTAATGTGTTTCACAGACATTTTTTTATTATTATGTCAAAATCATATTGTTCCATTGACATTGTTTGTTACATAAAAATTAGATTAAACTAATTTGTGTGTAGACACAAAATATATCTCATTTTTAAGTGAATATCTTTTTGTGAATTTCAAAATAAAGATTCTTATCTTGGACAACTATATCACCATTGCAATGTGAATATCAATGGGCACATAATTATGAATTATTTGTTCCAAATCGAATATAACATCTCTTTGCTATACAATGTGACCAAGTACATCCTCGTTGCAGTGTTTGGACTATAGATGCATTAATTTGATAAGATGTTACACTAAATTGGGCATTTTATAAATTATTAGACTAATATGCACGCACTTGCTGAGTTGCCGCACTAAATTGAGTATTCTATAAGTTACCATACCAATCTACATCCACCTTTTAAGTTGATGTATGGTGACTGCAATTTACTGGTATATTTATTCCTGTTGATTCTTGCTATTGCAGCAATATTAGGTTGGAAACAAGGATATTCTAGCATGCACTTCTATTTTGCCAACGCGAAGACTCAGATAAGGTGTCGGTCGATCTTATATTACCTATACGTGGAGACAAAGCTTAATATCGACAAAAATAAATTGAGACGGTGGCTTGCTACAAAATCGAGAATGGTACGGCCTAACGCAGCCGGGGAGAAAGACAAAAATAATGGGGAAGACTCAGGAAGCAAGAAAGTGGCTGGCTACCCCAATCATAGTTTCATCCGTACTACTAGAACTAATAATGCCATGCTTTCATACCCGAAAAAATAATAATTTCACTTCGATCCTAGCAGAGCATTGGTCCTCTTCCTCTTGCAGCCACCCTGTCACAATGCAAGCCAAGTCACATGATGAATAAACTAAGTTGTCTTTATACTCTGACGAGTGATTTCTTCAACCGATCTTGCGTGTGAATCATATATATGATTTTAATTCCTGTACAGCTAACTGACTCGATCATTCCCCATTAGAGGACAAAAAGGATGCATGGAAGAAATGGAATCTCCAGCTCCAGCTTAGATCACATGCATATATCAATAGTTAATCTTCATTATATATTCTCGCATGCTGAGCTTGCACAATTGCACTTCAAGAGTCTCTGATCTGATCATCAGCTCCGTTGTCCACGCGTTTCAGCAATAATAGTGCATGTGGATAGTCCACTATTGGAAACGAGAAATTTTCTGATGGTTATTTACACATTCACAGTTTGAGACAATGTTTGTATGTTTGCCCTACGTACGGTAACAATTCCTAGAGAACAATTAATTTTGGCTATTTTTAATTTTGTTATAAACAAGTCAGTGATCGATAACATGACAATTTGGGCCTATATCGTGTCACGGATATTGCAATATATGAGCATTGTAATTGTAACTTAATATATAGTCGGTGTGCGTTAATTTAGTCTCGATCCTAACTACCAATATATTATACAGGACGAAGACAACGATAGGCTTGGCAGCATTGCTCTTGAGAGTTAGGATCCAAGACAAGCATTGTGGATGTAGTAGTATCTGTATACTTTTAGATGAATCTAGACATGTACTCCCTCCATCATAAAATTTTTGTCACTCTCGCTTCTCGAGAAATAACTATCGGTAATTTTATAAACTAGTCCATCAACCCGTGCTTCGCACGGGTTAAATTTTAAGAGATATATCATTTAATATACCTAACAATAAATTATTTTTATACTAAATTGTATATTTTTGTGTGTATTTTCTCTGAAATAGACATAATAGATACGTCATAGTCAATACCAATTATTAGAAAATTATTAATTACTTTTTTGCAAGACATTGTTTTATATGTCTTTCATCCATTTGTGTTTTCACTTTCTATTAGATTAAAACCTTGCAATTAACTATAACGGCCCTTGCCTCATTACATATCTTATAGAGTCTTGAATCTAAATTATGATTTTCTAAAATTTTGTCTTATTAACTGCTATATTTGTTACCATCTAATTAAAACTCTTGTACTTAATGTATCTTATTTTAACTTTCCCATTTGCACTTTTTAAAATAAGTACTTTAGTTCATAGAGTATATTTATTAAATAGCCTAAATAGCAGAAGCAATCATTTAAATCTTGTATCATGACACTTGAGGTAAGTGATAGAGTGTGAATCTCTGATGTGTGTAGCAGTGTTGATCTCTAAAAGAATTTTAATAGTTAAGTCATATAATATTCTACTTTTTAAGCTAAAATAATTTTAAAAGGTTAGACAAACATGTATATACACAGCAGTGATATCTTCCATACTTTCAAGATAATTGAATTTTTTATCAAGAAATTATATGTGCGGTCTGATTATACTACAAATAAAAAGGTGTCAAATATTAAGTTAAAATATATCAATATATCTAAAAAATCAATCTCCATAAATTATATTTCATGATTACTAATATAATTTTAAATAATTTGTTAGTATCATTAGTTTATAATGAGTTTTAAGAAAATATTTTTTGATAAAACATAACATATATATTTATCATTGATGCATGCTTTGGCACATGATGTATGCGTACTTCAATCAAGTATTAATATTAATATTAATAACACATACATGCTTTATGATTATTTAAATAATTTTAAATACAAATTGTTGATAATTTTTAGATGTAGATTTGCAAGGATATTTAAACTTCTAAATAATAAAATAAAAATTGGGTTTCATAGATTATCTATCATAATAAAAGTACATCAGTAATTAAATATAAGTTTTACTTTATGTTATTTTATTACACAATTGAGGAGTTAGGTAATTATTTAGAAATTATAATAGATCCAATACCTATTATTAGGAAAAAGTCTACATCACCCCCTCGAACTATGATGGGTGGAACACTTAACCCCCTCAACTATAAAACCGGGTAGGCTAATTATTGTATGCTTCATCTCTAGTAAAAATTTCATACTCATTGAATCATATATAACTTAGTTATAAATTTATTTATGTTTATACTTATTAAATATAAATAAATTTATAACTAAGTTACACATGATCCAATGCCTATGAAATTTCTACTAGAGATCAAGCATATAATAGTTATCCTACCATAAAAATTTCACTATAATTGGACCACAAAAACTACGGCTATGAATTATTCCAATTGATTATAGAAAATCATAGATCTAAAGTTACAGCAAAAAAAATTTATACTGAAAAATAACATATTATATGCTCACTATATAGATCTACTCATGTGGAGTCCAACAAAATTAGATTTTCTATTTTATGATTTACTATGATTTTTTAAAGATTTAGACGAGATAAATAAAAAAGAAAAAGATAAAACCACTCTACTGTAGCAAACCACCGTTCAAAACTGCCATAGGGGTTATTTAACCGGTTTGAAAAGTTCAGGGTAGTAGAATACCCGGTTTTTATAGTTGAGGGGGTTAAGTGTTCCACCCCTCATAGTTCGGGGGATGATCTAGACTTTTTTTCCTATTATTATTAATGGTAGTTTTGAAGAAAATTAGTCATGATGATTAGGTTAAATAGAATTGATGATCAAATATTTTAAATTTTTGTGAGAACTTTTAGGTTTTATTTTTTGTTTTCTTATCGCATCTCTTGAGGATTAATGTGATGGCTCTATTAGGGATATCTAGTTAGCCTTTCTAGTATTTTTTGTAGCGCGAAATGTTTTTAGATGAAAACTTAATATTAATATATATAAATTCTAGTTGCATCCTATTATGTGACTTCATTAATAATAGTTAGCTTTTTGAGTTTAATCAATTTAAGTAGAAACTCTAGTATTTATATTTTTTAAAAAGTATTTTTAACTAAAAAGTTTAGGTCTTAGTAGTATTGGTTTAGTAGTATTGGTTCAGATATTATTTAAGTTGAAGTTCATATTGTACTCTAGCATTGTACTTGTTAAATTTGTTATAACAATTATATTATCAATAGTAAAATGATATAATGTTTCACATAAAATATATACAATTATTTAAAATAACAAACTATGAAATTAATTTTCATATAGCATCAACATAATTTAATGTGAACTGTTGATGTCATGTTATTACTGTGTAATTTGTGAATTAAATATTTTTATTCTTTGCAAGAAACTAAAAATATTTATCTTATCATATATATATATATTTACTTCTCGGTGAAACATAGCATATGATTATATTATGACAGTAGAACTTTAAGATTTATAATTTTATAACTATATATATCTATGGATATCGATTTATTTTTTAATAGAATATATTAGTGTTTACCTGTAGATTTAAGTGACATTTTTTTATCTTTTGTAATGGCTATAGATATAAATGTAAAGGTAATACTTTATATTCTCTTTCATAACAACGTGCATAGATAGGTTCCATGTAAATTAGGATAATATTTTGTATTAACTTTTATAATTATAAAGGTGGGTAATATATAAAATTAATACCATATATTTAAAATTATCTTTCATAATGATAGATCAGGAATCTAAATACAAAGTTAGAGGGTTATTTATATTTATTTCTAATAGCAAAAGGTGAGTAATTTTGTAACACCTAGTTTTTCAAGACAAAACCAGATACTATCATATGTGTGCCCAGAAAAGTCCACACATACAACCATAGAGTGAATAGTATCAGAAAAATAATGTTATATATAGCATAAATATAATATTAACACTTATATTAGAGTTAAGCGGAACGGTAGCTAATCTTCTTTTTAGAATCCATTCTTCACATGGACGGTTGACTGGGGGTACATACGCCTAGTATTTCTCAGGAAACTCGCTAACTCCACCATCTGGTACCCATCCGGGATTTTGCCAATGTATTGAAAAGTGAAGACAAGCGTAAGTACATGTCGTACTCAGTGAATATAACATGGGGTTAATGAGGCTCAAAAGGTTGACAATGGTTTACTGCAATTAGCTTTTAATAAGTCATAGTTTTAGTATTAATGAATAGCATCAAGTTTAGCATAAGTCCCAGATAATCATATGATCGTGTGAACAAGATTAATGTATAGCAAAAACAATAATCAATAATTTCCATCTGGTAAATCATTATTCCATAAGAAGTCTAGGCCGCTCGTGACCGTGAGTACGGCTGTTATAACAGTTTTACACTCTGCAGAGGTTGTACACTTTCACCGCGAGTCGTGATTTACCCTTTTGCCCGAGGTGATCAGCCTCTTGACCCACTTCCAAAGAAGGTCGACAGGGTTCACTATGAAGTCTTTCAAAGGTTCGTCTAACAAGTTAGGGCCGCTAGGATTCCGTGGCAAACAGATGTAGAGCTTCCCTTCCAAATAGTTCACACCCACAGCAGCACACATAAGAACAGAGGCTGCACTATACCTGCCTCGGCACGCTCCTCTTGCGCCATAAAGGTAACCTCTAACAAGTTAGAAAATGTTCTCATATACTTGACTAAAGCCAGAGCCATATAGCCCTCACGGTTGTACTATAAGTCCTAGGTGCTCCCTTACAGATAAGTTCTTAGGGAGGACAAGAGCAGACAAATGCTCCCACCCTTTAATTTCTGTTGCCAAAAAGTCACATTTTAACGTTATTGCATATACCATTAGTCAAGTTACAGATCATAATGATTACTCATGAGCACTAGCAAAACACTACCCAATGCATAATCCCACGGTATCAAGGTACAAGATTCAATTGCTAGGAAATTCTTAATGGTAATCAAGGTAGACTCATGCATATGAATTTAATGATTAAAAGTGTATAAGTAACAAGGATGATCCCATGCTATACTTGCCTTATATGATTGTTCAAACTTCCTTATGCTTTGCACTTGGCCATCAACTTCTGATCTCCAGCTCTCACAGACAACTCTCCTATTCACAGATCGTAGCAACCAAGCATACCAGCATACAAGCAAACAAAAACATACAACTAAGAATAATACACCAATCAATCAAGTAAATGCTTTGAAACTACATACTAAGAGAGGACTCGTTGCTATGGTCACGGGAACGCATGAACATCGAAAATAGAGCTAGGTACAAAAGAAACAACTATAGAAAATTTATATATTACAAAGAAAAAGAAGCAACTACAAGCTTGGTTTATTTTAGTTAGCAAAATCATGGGGAAGTTATTAATTTAGATTAAAGAAATTCATATTTATATTTTAAACTTTAAAACCGAGCTGGAGCCAAACATAATTTATTTATAAATGTTCACATAATTTATTAAAAGTTTGTACAAACATGTGAGAGCATGGACGTGTTTAAGCTATGGAGTATTTATTATTAATGAAAACATATTTAATTTAGCATTAATCAAATTAATAAGAAGATCCACGTGAAAGCCTCTAAGTTGTTTTTAACTATAAATCTAGTTGCATATAGATTAATCAAATTAATGCTTCCTAATACATAAACACATGACATCATGAACACGTATACTATCACGTAAGAGAAGCCAAGATAGGAAGGATCAAAAAGGATGGAAAGCATCGGCCAGATATTTCTACGCATTGCATGGAAGAAATTACTTGCTCGTGTGTATATCTATGCATCTGCATGCATGGAGTTTGAGTTGGGGGGTGCAAGCCAACGTGTTGAGCAGCAGCAAGGCGGTATGGATAGATGAACAGCTTGCTGCATGCAGAAGGCCCTAGCTAGGACATGATGATATTAAGAGTTAAATTGTGCAGCTGGGCATGGCTCCATTCAGACGACAAAGATGATTACTGCAGCTGCTAGATGAACAATTAATTGAAATTTGTGCAGAGCAGCGCCGACGCAACATAAAATGGGAGAACAAGGAGGGGTCTGGTGTTCTCACCTCGATGCAAACCCATCTGTTGTGCAGATACGGCTCAGAGAAGCGTCGCCGGCATGGAGAAAGATCGGTGGTGTGACTGAGGCCGGGCTGGCTGTGCGCGGGACCGTGGCGCGACATACGGCAGTGGTGGCTCAGCCATGAGCCAGAAGGTAGACGTCAATGATGACGCTTCTGCTGAGAGCCAGAAACGGTGGAGCGACTTGGAGTTGGAATTCTTAGATAAAAACTATCAAACATAGATTGATTATAGGGAACGACAAGACGAACCTTAAGCTGATGGTGGCGCAGGTGAGACATCGTATCGTAGGAGAAAAAGCAAGGAAACAGAATTTTACTACCGGGATTCCCAAATCAGGGGCCTCCCATATGGTAGTCTTGATGTGCATTGCTCAAGGAGGTTGGTACATATATATAGGGAGAAAAACAACCCAGATCTACATCAGCTAGAAATATGGTACTAATTGATGTTATACCTCCATCTTTACTAATGGGCCTAAATAATGATTAAAACCCATTAGTAAATAAATGCTTGAGCTTTTGGGATTTAATATGATTATTGCACGTGGGCTTTGAGGGCTGGTGGAGGAATAGAGATTTTATTATTTTCAGAATTAGTTAATTTTAGGATTAAAATAATTCTAAAAAAGTCTAGAATTACTATTTAAGCTATGAAAAATACTCAAAAGCTCCAAAAATTCGCAGAGACATTCTAGAACATGATGAACCTAAATAAACTATTTGGAGCTCATGTAAAGATATTTTGGAGTATCTAAAAATTAGAATGTGCTCCTAGAAAAATTAGAAAAAGATCCAGAAGAAACTCAAAGAACTCTCAAGAGTTTCTTGGAGATAGGTCGATCGTCCATGAATGAATAGAAAAGATTTAGACTATAAAGAAAAAAAAACTTTTATAAAGCTAGATGAAAGCTTAAACTTGAAAACAAGGAATTTGATGATAGAAAAAGACGAGACAAGCCTAAGACAAATAAATGACTTAAAGCGCATTTTAGAAGCTTTACTAACAACAAACAAAGTCAAGCAAGAAGCATACATCACATCAGGCAAACGCCCATCAAATTAATTTAGAAAAATTTAAAATTCATATTTTTCCTGCAACTAAATTTGACTAACTTAAACTAAACTAGGAAAATTTTATCAAAATAATAAAAACATTTATTTTATTTTGTGTTTTCTAAGCACAACCCAAAATCAGAAATTTTAGGATGTGACAAATTTATATACAATGCGAGGGTATATTTTAATTTGTTTATCATAATAGTAAAGTGGGTAATTTAGATATAATCTAGGGGTTATTTTAATTTACTTTTTATAATGATAGATGTATATGGAAAATTTGTATATGACTTTAGGGGGTTATCTTGAATTATTCTTTATAATGGCAGTGTGGGTAATTTAAATACAAAATTAGGGGGTTACTTTATGTACTTTTCATAATGGCAGGTGGGTAATTTTTTATAAATTGCAACAGATCTGATGGCTATTATCTACTATGATGATTATTGTCTACCAAATTAAAGGCCGGTGTTTTCGATTATTGTGAAAATTTTTAGAATTTATCTTTTTTTTTAGCGGCGTCTGGTGAGAATTAACGTGGTGCCTCCGTTGGAGCCTCTAATTAGTAATAGTAAGATAATAAGTATCATCAATTAATATTATAATTAGTATCGTGGAAAGATCTTTGAATCTAGTTTTTTAACAAAATTATTTAGAGATAAAAGTATGGTACATATTTTTTATAAATTGAGTCAAACTTGTGGTACGTATATCTAAAACAACTATAATTATACGAGGGGGAGAGTAGTACTTAATGAGTAGAAGAACTCCCCACACCAGGACATGAATGACGACGCACTTTGTTACCCTCTATACAGGAAAGACCATTTTTCTATTCAGACCATTCTTGTTGATGTAAATTTCCTATAATCGTGATCGACATGTATCAGCATGTTAGGTGCATTAGTTAGTTCATTTCTTGTAATGATCATGGGAAGTATGGAGACTTGCACACACTGCGCCATGACCGCGTCCAAGGGCTGACTCCGCCATGGCGTGCATTGTCGTGCTTGTTGCACAGACGTTCGCAAAAGATGGCCCACCGTGCAGCAGCATGTCGTGGCAGGAGTTGCGGATCTAGCCCCCGTTTTACACAAGCAAATGTATCAGAAAAAGTTGTGCCGTCATAGTGAAACACTCCTCTCTTTCGCGTGTGTTCTCCGTGTGCTCGCCATCACTGTTCGTGGTGACCACTCTCCACGTTGTGTGTACTGTTTGGGTGGGCAAGGGCTCGCTGGTGGTGATCGCCGGCGCCAACCGGGGTATTCGGCTGGTCATATAAATCGGTTGATAAGACAAGCCAGCTAGTTTCCTCTGAGAGAAAAAAATTGTTCAAACGACTGATAAGCTCGGCTCATAAGACAAACGACAGGGTGAACAATTCTATCCTCGTACAGCCGCTGCATCACATGCCAAGTACAATGTCAATAAATTTTATGTCCTAAGAATCTTGACCCTCTAATCTAATCTTCTTGAGTGCGGGCCTGTTAGCATGCATTGCATATTCTAGGTAGCATCGATGGATTGATTCCGAAAACGAAACAGGCCAAGCAGCCTAGGTGTTATGTTACAGCTATTTGACTCAGTTTAAAAACATGTTGCAGTACATTCAAGGCTAGCTACAGCTGTAGTAGTAAGAACAAAAAAGAGCAAAAAATAAAGCCAGCAGCACCAAACAACAGTATAAAGAGGGAGGAACACTCATGCTCACATGCTCTCAGTTCTCATCCCATATCTCTCTCTTCTACTGCTACCTCCTAGTCCTTGGCTGCGAACAGGCCGGCCGGCCGTCGCCAAGAGCTAGATCCGGCAGCCTAGTAATTAAAGCAAGTACGTTCTTGCATTGCATCGATATCGATCGAGAAGTACGTGTCGTCATTCGTTGCGATCATGGCCATGGGCTACTTCCGGGCACCGAGGCGTCTCTACGGGAGGAAAAAGCAGCAACGGCAACGTGAGGAGAGCATAAGCGCGGCGCCCATACTGGTGGACGACGACGACGACCAAGGCGAGGCGTCGGCCGCGGTGCCCAAGGGCTACTTCGCCGTGTACGTGGGCGCCGAATCCCGGCGGTTCGTGGTGCCCACCAGCTACCTCAGCCAGCCGGCGTTCCAGGAGCTCATGGAGCGTGCCGCCGAGGAGTTCGGCTTCGCCCAGGCCGGCCCCCTCCGCATCCCCTGCCGCGTGGTGGATTTCCAGGCCACCGTCGCCGCTCTCGAGCAGTCCAGGCGTCGCGGTGGCGCCGTGGCGGCAGGGTACGGCGGGCGGCGGCCGGATCAACGCGATGGGCGTGTCGTGCCAGCAGCTAGAGTACGTTGGAGCTCATCATCTTGCCATGCGCAGCTGTTGCATGCATGTAGAGAGATCATTCTTCGGATTGCAGTTGCAGGCATATGGAAGACGAATTATTATTTGGTTCTTAGTTGATCCATCCCGCTGTGTATAGATAGGCTTAATACGATGAGTAGTGGTGTTCCCCGCAATTTTTTATAAACTGACATGAAGATGAAAAAGGAAGATTTGATCAGAATGCATGTCTCAAGTCTCATCCATAAATTTCGCATGAGCCCTCATCATAGAGTAAAAGAAACACTCAACATTAGCTGTTGCCGTCTCATCCAAGGAAGCTTAGATGTCCACACTATCAGAATTCAGCTCTTTGTCGAGTGCCACATGGTTTGCCGAAAGTGTTTTTTCGGACACTTGATAAAGAAACCTTTTACCGAGTGCCAAATAAAAAATACTCGGCAAAAAAACATTCAATAAAAATCTCTTTGCCTAGTGTCAAAAAACACTCGGCAAAATGGCTCTTTGCCGAGTGTTTTTTTCTTTTTTTACACTCAACAAAGAGCTTCTTTGCTTTTTTTTCACTTGGCAAAAAAAAATTGAAATTATATTTTAGAGCAGTAAATTAATTCAAATAAAAATTTCAACTATAAAATTATATAACTTTTCAAGATCTACAATTTTTATTTTAGTCATTTTTTATTTGACAAAGTGAAAATAAATTTGTTTATATATCTTACGTATCTCTCTTGTAGTTTGTGAAACTATGAGAGAGATATATAAAATTTATGAATAATGTTAAAACCACCATATCGGATGAATAAATAACCAAACAACCAAAATAAGCTTTTTAGATCTTGAGAAGTTATATAATTTTGTTGTTGGTAACTTTTTCATTTGAATTCATCTTGTCATGCGTATTTGAAAATTTTAAAAATTTGGTTTTTTTTTAAATAGGCTTAGATAGAAAAACAACCAAAATAAACTTTGTAGCTCTCAAGAAGATATCAAACTATGTAGTTGTTGGCAAATTTTTCATTTAAATTCATCTCTGCCAAAATTTAAAAATCTAATTTTATAAATGGCTTTGAATGGAGAAACTCCCTAAATGGAAGTTGTAGATCTCGAAAAGTTATAAAACTTTGTAATTGATAAGTTTTTTTATTTGAATTCGTTTAGGGCCTCAAATAAGTAATTTTCACTTAGTTTAGTATAATATTTGAAGAACCGAAATAGAATATAGACACGTGTAAGTATGTAGTGTAGTGGTAGGTAAGGCTCCGCATGGGAGAGAGGTGGAATTTTGCACTGGCTAGTGGAGCCATCCTCCAATTAAAAAATTTACTATTATTTTTGGCTTTTTTCTATTACTATCTTTGCCGAGTATCAGGCACTTAGGCTTTGCCGAATGTCGGAAGACAGCTTTGCCAATCAATTTTTTACCAAGTGATCTTTACCGAATGTGACACTGGGGCAATCGGCAAAGTAAGTGAGCCCGGTATTGCTAGTTGATACTGAACTTGCTTGCAGCACCTCAAGGTTTAAAAATGCCTGAATGGATGCACTTCTTCATTCATTTCTGAAATTGTCCTACTTATGCATGAGAAACATTTTGGTTATATAACTTTTTTTGCAACTCTTTTTTTTTTTTTGAATTGAAGGAAATCTTGTTCGACCTTCATGAGACTGGCCTAGAAATGAGAATCATCATTTTTCGAATAGAGTTGGGATAGTGTTTTGTGGATCCTAAGTGCTTATTTCTGATTATTTGTTGCCAAATTCCATCTTTTATCGGCAACTTAAGTAACTATTTTGCTTAGGAGTGCAGTGTTCTGCAGCTCCAAATCATGAATTCTTAAACCTTTCGATCTGTTTCTTAGGTTGACAAAGTATATATACTCCACTTGGCAGGACGATACTTAGCTTCCTTCTTTGATTGTCACTTAAAAGAAACTAGATCTGAAATAATCTAACTTCATATACATGAGTAGACCATTTAGAACCGAATTAATCAATCTTAGTCTTCCCCAAGTCGATAAGTGTTCACTTAGAACCGATTCAATCATGTACCCCACCATTCGGTGGCGGGCCCAGCGGGTAGTCAGGTAGGTCCAGGACTACCCTGGAATTTGGCCCAAAAACAGTTTAATACTATGCAACCCATAGCAGATCTGGCCCACACATTCACCATTCACTCATCAGCCCAACAGCGACACGAGAGGCCGCGATTTCTGGCGTTCCCTCCGACTTTGACGCGCACGAGGCGACTGCAGACCAGCGCCCCAGCCGGCGGGCGGAGCTCCCCCCCCGGCCTCCGGCCGCTAGTCGGCTGCCCCTCCCCCCGCCGCCTCGCCTCGCGCCCGGCGGCACCCTCGCCGCCCGTGGCCCTGCGTGGTCGCCTGGCTAGGCTCCTAGGCCGCCGCCAACACAGGCGCCAAGAAGCTGGCCAGGCTGGCCGTTGGCGCCCAGTCTGCCTTGCTCCTTGCCTTCCTGGTACGTTCTTGTGTGCACTTTAGTCTTCTAAGTTTTGGACATTGGAGAACGAAGAATGGAGATTGGACTGTAAATTGGGCTTAGAGATTGTGGATTTGTGAGTCTAGAATTAAATAAAATATGTTGTTATTTTTTTAGAAAATTGAGGCATGAAATCTCAAAAAAAAAAAAAAAAAAATGAAGCATGAAGAACATTTTTCAGAAACATAAGGCAAAAAAGGTCGCAATTTCTTTAATTTATAGCCATGTATCACGAGTTTTTTTTTAGTTTGAACATATTGCATATGAAAGTTTGACTAGGACTACCCTGATTTCAAATCCTGGGTCCGCCACTGCCACTATTTCTATTTTTGCCAGCGCGAATAGATCGACTCAGATAAGGTGTCAAGTACTGCTCTCGATCTTATATTACCTATATATGTGGAGACAAACTTAATATTGACAAAAATAAATTGAGATGGAGACTTGCTACGAAATCGAGAGTGGTACGGCCTAACGCTTAGGGAGAAGGACAAAAATAAGGGGGGGTCAAGCAAGAAAGTGGTTGGCTACCCCGGCCAAATCATAGTTTCATCCGTACTGCTTGTACTAATAATGACATGCTTTTCGTACCCTGTGGCCATAAAAAAAATAATAATTTAACTACTGCGATCCTAGCAAAGCATGCATTGGTCCTCTTGCAGCCACCCTGTCACAAGGCAAGTCACATGTTGAATAAACTAAGTTCTGTTTGTACTCTGATGAGTGATTTCTTCAACCGATCTTGCGTGTGAATCCTATATATGATTAATTCCTGTACAGCTAACTGACTCGATCATGCATTCCCCATCAGAGGAGAAAAAGGATGCATGGAAGAAATTAATGGAATCTCCAGCTCCAGCTTAGATCACTTGGTGCATCCACACATATATCAATAGTTAATCATTATTATATATATTCAGCTTGTACAATTGCTTTTCAAGGGTCTCTGATCTGATCATCAGCTCCACGCGTATCAGCAATAATAGTACATGTGGTTAGTCTCGTGTGATGATTCCAGAGTGAACTAAGCTTCTTGCATGTGATATGATGACCGATGACGTTGACAGTTTTGAGACAATGTTTATATATTTCACGTACGTACGGTAACAAGTCCTAGAGGACAACTAACTCCGGCTATTTTTAATTTCGTTATAAACAAGAACATGACAATTTGGGCCTATCGTCACGGGTATTGCTATATATGAGAGCTTTGTAAAATTCAATGTATATATAGTCCGTGTCCGTTAATTTAATCTCGATCCTAATACTACCAATATACAGGACGAATACAATCTATGCTTGGCAGCGCATTGCTCTAAAGAGTTAAGATCCAAGACAACAAGCTTTGTGGATGTACGTATACTTTTAGGTCAATCTAGGCATGTGTACTATTTTTCCGTACAACATGACATGAATGACGCTCTCTTACTGTACGGGAAAGGTTATTTGTCCATTCAAACCATTCTGTCCTCTTCTAGCCGCTGCATCACATGCCAAGTACAATGTCGATAAATTTTATGTCCTATATAAGAATTTTGTCCACTACTGGAAACTGGTTCTTTGCCGAGGGCCCAAAGCCCTCGGCAAAGGCCCAAAAACCTCGGCAAAGGCTTTGCCGAGGGTGGCCCCCCCGGCAATGCTCTCTCGGGAAATTTTCAGACGGCAAAGACGGTCTTTGCCGAGGGCCAATCATCGGGCACTCGGCAAAGCCTTTGCCGAGGGCCGGGACGGCACTCGGCAAAGAAAAGCACCCGTCACGGTGCCGTTTGGGATGGACGGAGTCTTTGCCGAGGCCGGCCCCCGGCAAAGACAATTTGGTTCTTTTAAAAAATTCTTTTCCGAGGGCCGGCCCTCGGCAAAAGACAATTTGTTTTTTTAAAAATCTTTGCCGAGGGCCGGCCCTCGGCAAAGAAATTTTCAGATATTTTGGGGAGAAATCTTTGCCGAGGGCTATTGCTAGGTCCTCGGCAAAGACCTCTTTGCCGAGGGCCCCGATAGCCCTCGGCAAAGAGCCCGAAAAATTAAATAGTTTTATTTGTTTATTGCATTCCATCAACACAAATATTTCATATATATACATATATATATCAATCAGCACATATATATCTCACTCAAGAACCAATTTCTCACAACATCTCACAACCATAATTATCACAAATCATAATACATTACAAGTCTCACCATAAAGCACATATCCAAGCACAAGTCATATTTATGAAATCCAAGTTTAAGTCACAACATAAAACTGAAATCATGCTAAAGTCCCACCACATCAACTAGCACGAGTCGTCATCAAGGTAGCTGAGACGATGGTGAAGGCAAGGCCGGATCACCTGGTGACGCATTAGCGGGATGATTCGAACCCGCGGACGGAGGCTGCACAATGGAGCAAATAATGTATGTGTGAGGAATCTGGGAAAATATTTTTGAAACTTAGAGATTGCATCTATACGTCTAGAACTACAAAAAGAAGACTCAATTGAAAATTTCGGCAGCACCTCCCCTAGAAACTAGAGGTTTCCAAAACCTGCAAGGAAGAACGGCACGAAGACCGACATCCACAACGGCACCAACGCCGACATCCACAACGGCACGATGGCCGACATAAATGCAAAGCATAAACGACAAGCAAACTTTCATACTTACAGGAGTAGCTGTAGGAGTAGAAGGTGGAGCAATTGTAAACTGCACAGGTACACCCGATGCTTGGCCAAGACTTTGCATGATCGTCATCATCTCCGCTAATTGCTTCTGTTGGGCTTCAAACGCAACCTTCTGGGCGTCCAGTTTTGCGGTCGATATCGCGGCCTGCTCCTCACTTCTCCTTTTTTTCTTTCTTGCAGCTCGGCCTACAATGTTTCACTTTAATGTATCAATAATGCAAATCTAATTTAGGTGTGTAAATATGAACGTCATTTAGGAATGAGATAGGAATTACCTGGAGTTCTTCGACCGTCTGCGAGGCTGGAGAAGGCCGTGGGCGTATGGCCTGGCTGTTGCTCGTGCTCCGTGCTCGGATAGCGTCGAGGGAGGGTACAGAGGTGGAGTCGATGACACCATCTGCAATCCACAGCCGCCCGTGCTTCTTGCCTCCTCCTAGCCTCATGATCGCCTCTGCATCAATGGGCTCAGTCCGCACATTATAATCTTCTCCATGGATTTCCCTTACCGCGGACGTGTACTCTTGGACTTTAGTGTACACATTCGGTCGGAGTACGCCTGGGGGGGGCAGCCGGATCGAAGGAGACAGAGGAAGACGCCTTGCCCATGTGGGACATAGCCCATGCGAGAGAAATCGAGACCTCCTCGCCCGGGTGCGCAGCCTCCTCTGCGAGATAGGCGGAAAAAGATGGTGACAAATCTGCAAAAAATGAGCGTAAAAATAAATGAGAGAAATCACTTACGTATGCTTGTTTGTATGCGGGGAGGCTACGGCTGCCTTGATGGTGAGTTGGACCTTGCCTCATCGGGCCGTCCCCGCGCCTCTCGTGTGTATCAATATAATCCGGTGACAACCACTTGTCCACGATCATGGCCCAAATCGGGAAACGATCGGCACCACCAGGGGAATCACCTATAGGTCATCGAGTATTTGACATTTTAGAAGATGAAATTGAACATACTTAATATCAAAATGTATAATTATGAATGTTATTTGCCTACCTCAAGGTACTTGGTCCCGGGTAAGCGTAATCTCTCTTGCTTGTGGCTTGCGGAGGGCTTGCTTAAGTACCGACCGGTAGTAGTCTATGTGGGCCTGGATGCGGCGCATTGTGGTGCATCTCGGTGACGTACTTCCTACAAGGCTGCGGCGCCTTTCGATCCGCTTGGGCCTCAAGTCCTTCTTCGGCCTTGAAGAATTTCTGCATATAGAACCCATATATCCATTCATTATTGCAATAAAAGATTTAACCAATGAATACGATGCTTTAACCAATGTTCTACGAGATAGACTTACCCAAAACTCCGCCAACACGCGCCCCCGCTTGTTGCGATAAGTGTCATCTGCGGCCAGGCCAGCGTACCTATCCCGTTTGAGGCCGGTTCCCGTACCTCCGGATCATCGGACAACTTCACAGTGCCAGGGTAGTAATTCCTGCACAAAACACCTAGAACGCTCGCGGGGGTGCGTACCTCCGGATCCATTTTAGAATTTCTCTCCGGTGATCGATGTGTAAGACGAAAGGCACCCTAGGCCTTTTCCAGTTCTTGTTTCGGCCACGAGGAGGCTGCATCTGTTGGTTCGGTCTGTCACACAACGTGGCTAGGTCCACTCTAGCCTTAACATTGTCCTTAGACTTGTCAGTGTCCATGAGAGTACCCCAAAGTGCCTCAGCGATGTTCTTTTCAGTGTGCATTACATCAATGTTATGTGGCAGAAGGAGGTCATCGAAATATGGAAGCCTCGTTAAGCCAGACTTATGAGTCCACAAATGTTCCTCACCATATCCCACAAAACCACCTTCTTCATTGGGCACAAGAGCATCGATCTGAGCACGAACTTCAACACTAGTCCTCAAGTGCGGTTTAGGGTCTGTCACTTTGACACCTTTCGTAAAGCTCTTAATGTCTTCTCTGAATTCATGGTCTAAAGGGAGGAACTGACGATGCTGGTCGAACGATGAAAACTTGCCACCCTTCTTCAACCAAATGAACCTCACAGGCTTCCTTGCATATTGGGCATGGAAACTTCCCTTGAACACACCAAGCGACAAAGTAGCCATACCCCGTAAAGTCATGCGGAGAGTAGTGGTACCAAACGTGCATTTTAAAGCTTGTCTTTGTAGCTCGGTCGTATGTCCATACCCCCCTTCTCCCAAGCGTGGATCAATTCATCAATAACAGGCTCCATGAACACACCCATTTTATTCCCCGGGTGTCCAGGGAATTATCAACGACAAGAACATGTTACGCATTTGAAAGGCTATGCCGGGAGGAAGATTGAGGGGGATAACAAAAAAAACAAAGGCTAGCATGTGTATGCGGCGGCCGTCATTCCATAAGGATTGAACCCATCTATTGCCGGTCGCGACACGTACATTACGAGCCTCGGATGCTTTGTCGATGTTTCTCATCGAAGTACGCGTCCATGCTTCAAAGATCGACGGATGTACCATCTTCCCAGATCTGTACCGTTTGCCATATTTGTGCCATGTCATTTGTTTCGCCGATTCCTCAGTCATGAATAGCCGTTGGATCCTAGGCAAGAAAGGAAGGTGACGTAGCACTTTCGCGGGGATCGAAAGCTGCTTTTTCTGACCATCACCAGAGTCTACCTCTAGGTACCTAGAGGATTTACATTTCGGACAGTAATTGGCATCCTTGTGTTCTTTCCGAAATAGGACACACCCCTTCGGACAAACATGTATCTTCTCATACGGCATCTTCAGCATACGAAGGATTTTCTCTGCCTCGTACAAGTTCATCGGCAAAGTGTGCTTCTCCGGTAGCATGGTGCCAAACACGGCCAACATCTTATCGAAGCCTTCTCGACTTCGGGTTTAACTCGGCCTTTAACCCCATTAAGCGTCCAATCGCATCCAAATGGTGAAATCGTTGTACGCTCATGAAGGGGTTTCTGTGCCGAGTCCAACATTTTATAGAACTCCTTTGCGGATTCCTCCATCTCCTCCTTCTCACGTTGTTCATTGAAGTTTGCTTGGTGGACGTCATCTAGCATGTCTGCTACCCCGGCATCATCATCAAAAGCCTCGAGGCGTGGTCTCACCACCTCCGCTCTTATACGATCTGCTTCACCATGGTAGATCCACTGGTGGTAGCCAGGCGTATAACCATTGAACACAAGATGCCTACCCATGGTCTTCTCATCTACCTTTCTCCTATTGTCACACTTCCCCGCAGGGGACACCAAACTAGAGAATGTCCTCCCCGCTCCCCGGGCCAAATGCTTGTTTCAAGAAAAGATCAACCCCCTTCACCCATGCAACATCATAGTCATTCCCGCTTCTCCAAATTGTGTACATCCCACCGACGGTCCTCCATCCTTTGACATTTACATCATATAGTATGGTGACCATCAATTGCATCTATGCGGTGTTCCTACTGTCTAATAGGTTAGGATAGGTCCTAATCCCACCGGCGGATATGTAGATGATGTCGGTTTGCATGGTCGCTCTCCAGTCCGAAGTCGAATTTTCGGCACCTCCCCATCGTTTCTCCCGATACACGCCCAACAAGGGAGAGTGTATCCGGAGAACAACGGGGGAGGTGATGCCGAAACTCCGTCTCGGACTAGAGTGACCATGGCAACCGACATCATCTACATATCCGCGGGCTGTCCAAATAACGTGGACAATCCAAAACAGATACGGTCGAAGATATGCAAAGATCGAACATCCGCATACCTAAGACCGTATCTCTTTCAGACGAGAGACGCCTAACTGGGTCACACGATCTAGACAACAATAAGGGAGAGTGGTTAATATACCTAGGGTGTCTTTGAAGTAAGGCTAAGCGGGGCAAGGGCGAGTCGACGCAGCGGCGAGGCGACGCAAAGGTGCGTAACCGCAACAACGACTATGATCGGGGTCCTCCGGGTCCTTCCGATGCCTCCTACTTGCATAAAAAGGCAACACATTAGTGACAAGTGAAAATTTTCGGCAAAATCTCCCCTCGCACGGGAGGTTTCGACAACCCGCAAAAACAGATCGGCACGAAGGCCAACATCCACAAACAACGGCTCGATGGCCGAAAACCACATACAACAACTTTTACATAATACAAGGGCTCGATGGCCGACATTCATTGCACGATTTGAATAGAGAGGGAAGGGCGAACCTAGTGTGGTCGTCGACGGTGAAGCGGTCGACGTGGATTGCGGCCGGGGGGTCCTCCTCCCTTCTCCTCCCTCCCTTCTCCTCCCCCTCCTTTCTTTCTTCTTCCCCTTCTTCTTTCTCCCTTTCTCCCTTCTCCCTGCCTTCCCCCTTCCCTTCCCTTCTCCCGCTCGCCCTCGGTGCCTCGTCGCGGCCGCACTCGTCGGGCTCCAGGCGCAGCCGGGTGCTCATCACGTCACGCACTTACCGTCTGCCAGCCGCGGCCCGGCGGCTTAGGTACGGCCAAGGCTGGGAGGCTCGCGTTTGCCAGAAGCTCGGGCGCGTTGCTCGCGCTCATTGCCGCGCGCCGGAGGCGGTGAGCGGCCGCCGGCGGCCGGGGTGGCCAAGAGCGGCGGCCGGGCGCGGCGGCGCGCGGCCGGCGCGAGGGGCTTCGCGGCGCGGCGGCTGGTGCGCAAATACGGCGGCGCGGCTGGGGCAGCTGCGGCGCGGGCGTTTGGGCGCGGCGGGCGCGCTGGAAGGCGGCGCGGCGGCCGGGCGCATTGGGCGGCGCGCTCGGCATGTGGCTTACGCGCGCGGTGGCGCGGCCAGGCGGCGCAGCTTCGGGAGGCGCTGCCCGGCGGAGGCCTTAGCCTCGCTAACCGCCGCGCTCGCGGGCAGCGGCCGGTGCAGGGACGGGCGGGGGCGGGCGGGCGGCCGGCGGCGGTGGCCGGCGGCGGGAAGAGCTGGGCGGGCGCGGCGCCAGTCGCGGGAGGGTGGCCGGTGGGGTGGCGAGTAGTGTGGATAAGGTTAGGGTTAAGGTTGGGTTGGGCCTCTTGTGGGCTTTTTTTTTTTTTCTTTGCCGAGGGCCAACGCCAGGGCCCTCGGCAAAGATCCCTACTTTGCCGAGGGCCCAAATAGACCCTCGGCAAAGAATATTTTTTAATTTCGTTTTTTTTACCCAAATTTTTTTTGAAGGTATAATACATTATTTACAACTCAATTTTAAAATTTGGGCAAATTTTGTATTATTTTAATATATTTCCGTAATTTATCTTGGTATCATGGATTTTTTAATATTTAAAATTAGAACTACAGGTGCATGGAAAAATGTTTTTCTGTGCTTCAAAAATGTTATTCATGGTATTTTAAGTATGTTGAGTCTCAATTCAAAAAATTACATCAAATTTGAATGATCTTGTTCACGTAACATGCCGGGGTTACGCCGGAGAAGTGGTTTAAAATTATATAAAATGCATATGAAGTCCGAAATTCACGAAACTTGATTTGGTGCCATGTAATCACATGTGTAGGTTGTGAAAAAAAAATTGAGAAGATTTTGAGGAAGTTATGACGTCGGATGATTATAAGTCGACATCTCCAAATATGATCACATGTAATCACATGCGGTGATCTCTGGATTTTAAGCAACTGACATCACAACTTGCTCGAATCCTTCTCAAATTTTTACCACAGCCTACACATATGATTACATGGCACCACGTCAAGTTTCGTGAATTTTGGACTTCATATGCATTTTCTATAATTTTAAACCACTTTTCCGGCGAAATCCACGTCATGTTACGTGAACAAGATTTTTCAATTTTGATGTCATTTTTTGTATTGAGACTCAACATACAGTAAATACCATGACTAATATTTTTGAAACACTAAATTGCATTATTTGATGCACCTGTAGTTGAAATTTGAAATATTTGCAACAAATCGATGGAGCCAAATAAATTCATGAAATATATCAAAAAATTACAAAATTGGACCAAATTTTGAAATTGAGTTTAAAATAATATATTATTGCTTCAAAAAAATCCAGAACGAAAAAATAAAAAAAACAAAAGTCTTTGCCGAGGGCCCAAAGATGGCCCCTAAGAAAGGAGGTCTTTGCCGAGGGCCCAACATCTAGCCCTCGGCAAAGAATTTTGTAAAAAAAATTTAATATTCTTTGCCGAGGGCCTAACGCCAAGCCCTCGGCAAAGACTAACGCCAAGGGGCGCCGTCACCCCTGCACCAATCTTTGCCGAGGGCCGCCTTTGCCGAGGGGCCCGGCCCTCGGCAAAGACTTTGTTTGCCGAGGGCCTGTCTTTGCCGAAGGCTAGGCCCTCGGCAAAGATTTCTTTGCCGAGGGCCTGTCTTTGCCGAGGGCTCCATGGGCTGGCCCTCGGCAAATAAGTCCTTTGCCGAGTGCCCGAAATCCGGCCCTCGGCAAAGCCAAAAACCCTCGGCAAAAATCTCTCTACAATTTTTATTTTAGTCATTTTTTATTTGACAAAGTGAAAATAAATTTGTTTATATATCTTACGTATCTCTCTTGTAGTTTGTGAAACTATGAGAGAGATATATAAAATTTATGAATAATGTTAAAACCACCATATCGGATGAATAAATAACCAAACAACCAAAATAAGCTTTTTAGATCTTGAGAAGTTATATAATTTTGTTGTTGGTAACTTTTTCATTTGAATTCATCTTGTCATGCGTATTTGAAAATTTTAAAATTTGGTTTTTTTAAATAGGCTTAGATAGAAAAACAACCAAAATAAACTTTGTAGCTCTCAAGAAGATATCAAACTATGTAGTTGTTGGCAAATTTTTCATTTAAATTCATCTCTCCAAAAATTTAAAAATCTAATTTTATAAATGGCTTTGAATGGAGAAACTCCCTAAATGGAAGTTGTAGATCTCGAAAAGTTATAAAACTTTGTAATTGATAAGTTTTTTATTTGAATTCGTTTAGGGCCTCAAATAAGTAATTTTCACTTAGTTTAGTATAATATTTGAAGAACCGAAATAGAATATAGACACGTGTAAGTATGTAGTGTAGTGGTAGGTAAGGCTCCGCATGGGAGAGAGGTGGAATTTTGCACTGGCTAGTGGAGCCTCCTCCAATTAAAAAAATTTACTATTATTTTTGGCTTTTTTTCTATTACTATCTTTGCCGAGTATCAGGCACTTAGGCTTTGCCGAATGTCGGAAGACAGCTTTGCCAATCAATTTTTTACCAAGTGATCTTTACCGAATGTGACACTGGGGCAATCGGCAAAGTAAGTGAGCCCGGTATTGCTAGTTGATACTGAACTTGCTTGCAGCACCTCAAGGTTTAAAAATGCCTGAATGGATGCACTTCTTCATTCATTTCTGAAATTGTCCTACTTATGCATGAGAAACATTTTGGTTATATAACTTTTTTACTGCAACTCTTTTTTTGAATTGAAGGAAATCTTGTTCGACCTTCATGAGACTGGCCTAGAAATGAGAATCATCATTTTTCGAATAGAGTTGGGATAGTGTTTTGTGGATCCTAAGTGCTTATTTCTGATTATTTGTTGCCAAATTCCATCTTTTATCGGCAACTTAAGTAACTATTTTGCTTAGGAGTGCAGTGTTCTGCAGCTCCAAATCATGAATTCTTAAACCTTTCGATCTGTTTCTTAGGTTGACAAAGTATATATACTCCACTTGGCGGGGACGATACTTAGCTTCCTTCTTTGATTGTCACTTAAAAGAAACTAGATCTGAAATAATCTAACTTCATATACATGAGTAGACCATTTAGAACCGAATTAATCAATCTTAGTCTTCCCCAAGTCGATAAGTGTTCACTTAGAACCGATTCAATCATGTACCCCACCATTCGTGGCGGGCCCAATGGTAGTCCGAGTAGGTCCAGACTACCCCGAAATTTGGCCCAAAAAACAGTTTAATACTATGCAACCCATAGCAGATCTGGCCCACACATTCACCATTCACTCATCAGCCCAACAAATGACACGAGAGGCCGCGATTTCGACGTTTCCCTCCGACTTTGACGCGCACGAGGCGATCGGCAGACCGCGCCCCCAGCCGAGCGGCGGGAGCTCCCCGCCGCCTCCCGGCCGCTAGTCGGCCTGCCCCCCCCCCCCCTCGCCTCGCGCCGAGCGGCACCCCTCGCCGCCCCCGTGGCCTGCGTGGTCGCCTGGCTAGGCTCCTAGGCCGCCGCCAACACAGGCGCCAAGAAGCCGGCTGCCGGCCGTTGGCGCCCAGTCTGCCTTTGCTCCTTGCCTTCCTGGTACGTTCTTGTGTGCACTTTAGTCTTCTAAGTTTTGGACATTGGAGAACGAAGAATGGAGATTGGACTGTAAATTGGGCTTAGAGATTGTGGATTTGTGAGTCTAGAATTAAATAAAATATGTTGTTATTTTTTAGAAAATTGAGGCATGAAATCTCAAAAAAAAAAAAAAAAAAATTGAAGCATGAAGAACATTTTTCAGAAACATAAGGCAAAAAAGGTCGCAATTTCTTTAATTTATAGCCATGTATCACGAGTTTTTTTTTTTAGTTTGAACATATTGCATATGAAAGTTTGACTAGGACTACCCTGATTTCAAATCCTGGGTCCGCCACTGCCACTATTTCTATTTTTGCCAGCGCGAATAGATCGACTCAGATAAGGTGTCAAGTACTGCTCTCGATCTTATATTACCTATATATGTGGAGACAAACTTAATATTGACAAAAATAAATTGAGATGGAGACTTGCTACGAAATCGAGAGTGGTACGGCCTAACGCTTAGGGGAGAAGGACAAAAATAAGGGGGTCAAGCAAGAAAGTGGTTGGCTACCCCGGCCAAATCATAGTTTCATCCGTACTGCTTGTACTAATAATGACATGCTTTTCGTACCCTGTGGCCATAAAAAAAAAAATAATTTAACTACTGCGATCCTAGCAAAGCATGCATTGGTCCTCTTGCAGCCACCCTGTCACAAGGCAAGTCACATGTTGAATAAACTAAGTTCTGTTTGTACTCTGATGAGTGATTTCTTCAACCGATCTTGCGTGTGAATCCTATATATGATTAATTCCTGTACAGCTAACTGACTCGATCATGCATTCCCCATCAGAGGAGAAAAAGGATGCATGGAAGAAATTAATGGAATCTCCAGCTCCAGCTTAGATCACTTGGTGCATCCACACATATATCAATAGTTAATCATTATTATATATATTCAGCTTGTACAATTGCTTTTCAAGGGTCTCTGATCTGATCATCAGCTCCACGCGTATCAGCAATAATAGTACATGTGGTTAGTCTCGTGTGATGATTCCAGAGTGAACTAAGCTTCTTGCATGTGATATGATGACCGATGACGTTGACAGTTTTGAGACAATGTTTATATATTTCACGTACGTACGGTAACAAGTCCTAGAGGACAACTAACTCCGGCTATTTTTAATTTCGTTATAAACAAGAACATGACAATTTGGGCCTATCGTCACGGGTATTGCTATATATGAGAGCTTTGTAAAATTCAATGTATATATAGTCCGTGTCCGTTAATTTAATCTCGATCCTAATACTACCAATATACAGGACGAATACAATCTATGCTTGGCAGCGCATTGCTCTAAAGAGTTAAGATCCAAGACAACAAGCTTTGTGGATGTACGTATACTTTTAGGTCAATCTAGGCATGTGTACTATTTTTTCCGTACAACATGACATGAATGACGCTCTCTTACTGTACGGGAAAGGTTATTTGTCCATTCAAACCATTCTGTCCTCTTCTAGCCGCTGCATCACATGCCAAGTACAATGTCGATAAATTTTATGTCCTATATAAGAATTTTGTCTCCCTCTAATCTAATCTTCTTGAGTGTGGTGGGTCAGCTGTTAGTTGTTGCATTTTATTTGTTAACATGTCATATTGCATATTCTAGGTAACATCGATGGATTAAACTAGCCAATAAGAAACAACCCAAGCAGCCTAGGTGTTATGTTACAGCTATTTGACTCATTAGTTTCTGAAGGGAAAAAAAAAAAACATGTTCCAGTACATTCAAGGCTAGCTACAGCCTACAGCTCAGCTGTAGGAGCAAATAAAGCCTGCAGCACACCACGCAGCAGCAAACAACAGTATATAAGAGGGAGCAAGACACATGCTCACAACTCACATGCTCTCATCCCATCTCTCCTCCTCCTCCCTCCCCTCTTCTCCTCCTGCTACCTCCTAGTCTTCGGCTGAGAACAGGCCGGCCGGCCGGCGCCAAGAACTGGATCTTTCTTCTCTGACCAAGAATCCGGCAGCCTAGCTACCAAGGCACGTTCTTGCATTGCAGTGCATCGATCGACAAGTACGTGTCGTCGTTCGTTCCGATCGATGATGGCCATGGGCTACTTCCGGGCGCCGAGGCGTCTCTACGGGAAGAAAGAGCAGCAACGGCAACCGGGGGAGAGCCTAAGCGCGGCGCCCCTGCTGGTGGACGACGACGACGACCAAGGCGAGGCGGCGGCGGCGGCGGGCGCGGTGCCCAAGGGCTACTTCGCCGTCTACGTGGGCGCCGAGTCCCGGCGGTTCGTGGTGCCCACGAGCTACCTCAGCCAGCCCGCGTTCCGGGAGCTCATGGAGCGCGCCGCCGAGGAGTTCGGCTTCGCTCACGCCGGAGGGATCCGCATCCCATGCCGCGAGGAGGACTTCCAGGCCACCGTCGCCGCTCTAGAGCAGTCCAGGCGTCGTGGCGGCAGTAGGGTGCGAGGGGCGGCCGCCGGACCCACGCGATGGGCGCGTGCCAGCTGCTAGTGTAGGAGCTCATCATCTTGGCATGTAGAGAGATCATTCTTCGGATTGTAGAAGTTGCAGGCATATGGATCGAAAGAGAAATTATTATTATTATTTGGTTCCTTGATATATATATATGCCAAAGTTGATCGATGGATCGAACTGTGTAGATAGACACAAATTCTTTGTAAACTGACATGAATGAAGATAAAAAAGGACCATTTGATCAGAGTGTCTCATCCTTAAATAAATTCCCATCCTCATCATAGATTTATGGGCAGTAAAACAAGCACTGACATTAGCTGTTTCAGTTTCATCCTTGGATATATGATGAGGATGTCAGATGTTTATTCCTAGTTTGATACTGAGCTTTCTTGCAGCACCTCAAGATTTAAGAATGCGTGGACCTGGATGCACTTCATTCCATTTTGAAACTATCCCAAGTGATGCATAGGAGGAAGCAATAATTCTCAGAGATTTACTTCTATAAGTTCTAACAAAGTGGATCTTATATTGTATAGATGCTCGCAGGAAACAAGCATAGCACTCAAGACTGAAGCTTCAAGATGGTTATCTGTCAGAATACATGCATGTGCGAACGGTTCACTGGTGTTTGGTATTGTCTCACCTAGCCATGTGCAATTGTACGGAGACCTCATGGAGTTATATAAAAACAATGGAATTCTTAAGAGGTTATTAAAAACTAGAGAATACTGTTGCTTCATCCAATGGGCAGAAAACTCCATGGAGGTAATTATTTGTATTAAGAACTAAGAAGGCGACATCTTAGTACAACAGCACCAGTGATATATTATATGATATAAATGAGACCAGATGCTATCTCCCAGCACCCCTTGGCTTGGTTGTGGCTTTCTAACTAAATTCAAAGTTAAAGCGGCGTTGGCTTGGCTTCAATTCTGAGTAATTCATGGTTTTTTGCAACTTAATTGTGCGTACTCATGGAACTTTGCGTGTGCGAGAAATTACATGTTGGTATATATGATGTGCGTTTTAAGATTAGAGACACGTACGTGACATGGTTCTTCGGACCAACAACGAGCATGAGAAACAAAAAATCGATGTAAACCCAAATTTCTTAATACATGAAACCTTTATCTCACATCTAACATTATGTAATGCCCCGTATTTTCACTACCTAGATAAAAATATCGGTTTAAGGATTATTTACTAGCTAGATAAAGCAATGCTTTCTCGAATAATGACCCTAATCAAAGTGTCACATCAAAACAATAGTTAGGACCTTACAAAAATTGGCTACATTTAAATAAAAGGCACTTACTAAACATTACCTGCGACAAATATATATAATACCACCTCCATCACATAATACTGGAGTTTTATGTATATAATTGTATTTCTTCTTTGACCTCTGTAGGCACTAGACTTGGTACACCATATCGTCACAATTTGTCTCTTTTTATCTGAAAGGGGAGGGTTAATAGCAAGAGTGAGTACCTAACCATATGTCATATCCATTCTTATCCAAAAAAAATCATTTATCAAAAAGTTGCATATTTTAGAAAATAAATGAATAAATATATATGACCCATATTAGTGAGACAAAGCCTTCTATAGGCTTCCGTAGTCTCTAATTGATCTAAGAGACATGACGTGAATTCACGGTTTAACCCTACACGGGGGGTTAGTATTACTTTACTCATGATTATCCTGGCCAATTTTTCATCACACTTCCTTTGATGCAACTCATGGTCAAGATACTGGACTTTCCACACTTCCATATATTATATACATCCACATCTACTCATGTGCGCTAATATATGCACCTGGGTGTACTTCATCGACATCTAATTGGGGATTTTATCACCCAACCCTCTCCTCACTTGCCATAGAGAGTATATAACAATATGCATGGGTACCGGATTCGGCTCGTCCCAAACGAGTTCATAGCAGACAGTTTCATATGGCACAGAATGAGTGAAAGGGGGTTAGTCCTTATATATCCATATAGTTGTATGTAAAGAGAGTTCACCCACCTAAATTAATCATCGATGTACTCTCTTTACACCGTATAACCAATTATCTTCAGTTAATCATTATCCACCATCAACTCATTCAATTTAATTCAGAAAATAGATTTTGATGCTGTGTTTTCGCAATAATTTCATTTATAAAACTCTACATGACTTGCCTGTGTCTTAAAAAGATGACACCAAATTGTCCATATTCTCTGAATGCACTTCTATCGGTTTAGCTTGCCTCCTGTAATTATAATATTTATTTATGTATTGGTATTTAGCGAAACAAAAGATATATATGCATATACATGGAAGCTGTGTAGCCCTGTGTCTGACCTACTGGCAAGATATGCCAGTAGTATAAATTGTAGCTTTGCTGTGAGATTTATAGGAAATATATTGCATATGGAAAATTTGTGGGTTACTAGTTAATTAACAGTATTATTAACGTTTCTTGACTACCCGTGAGCAACACTGGCCAAGAATACTACCCTGCTCTATACGTAGTAGTGCTACAGTTGAAACCCTCGCCTCCCTCTAGCTCTGCTTCTCTCTATTCTTCACCTCTGTTCTTCAGCTACTGCAGCTCTGCTGCTCAAATCCGCAACCATGGATGCACAATCTCATCACCTGTTTTCCCCCTCCGATCTGAGTGTTGCCTATTTGGGGACCCTATCTCTGGATGCATGGTTGTTGAGGAGCACGTGGCCATGCCAGCGCTCGGTGCACGGCCGTGAGACTGCCATCGTGTGGTGGCGTAGGGCCAACACCGACTGTGTTTGGGTGAGCAAGGTGAGTTCTTAGCCTGGCCTCTTCTTCCTAGCTCGCCATCTCCCCTCGTGTGTGCCTCTGCTCGACTGCTGTGATGGGTTGCTACTGAGATTGTGCCGTGATGCTGATGGATGAAGATGTGCCTAGAAACGGGATGCTCATGATGGGTATGCTTAAGTAAAACATAGTCAGCCTAGTCTCGGGCTCCTCTCTCCTTCTTGGCCAGATGGTTTGGCAATGACAAAGAAATGTGATGAGGGTGATTGGAAATCAGTGGGTAGTAAGAAATGTGATGAGGGTGATTGGAAATCAGTGGGTAGTTTGATGTCTTTGGATTTTTGCCATGAAGAGTATTGGCTTGCTCTCTTTGCTTTGGTTTCCCCTCTTCAGGTGCTTATGGAAATGGTGAGGCTTCCTCCAGGCTCCTCTTCTATTTGTTCTCCTTCCTCTTACAGTCCTACTACTCTCTTCTCGGTGGTTGTTGACTACTACTTGGCCTCTCTATTAGCATGGCTCTACTATGGTAGGAAAATAAGGACTTTGGTACTCATCCACGGTGGATATGGTGTGGCTGCCCATGCTAGCTTGCAAGGTTACGCCAGGATCTTTGTGGCCTTTATGTGGCTTTGGAATCGCTGAAAAGTGGTGATTGCAAGTGGGATTGTACAGAAGTAAAATTATATACATGTGATGGATGGTAATTAGCCGGGTGATTAAGCCCATAAGCTTGAGGTGCTGATTGGCTCTGGCTGGTTCTGGTATTTCGGTGAGCTACTGAAAGGATACTATTGGGTCTGATGGCAAAACTGTTTCAGTGAGCTATTGAAGTGTATAACTAGGTTATGCTTAGCCTTACGTGATCAGTTACTTTCTGACTTTCTTTCCATAAGCAGGAGAAATTGGATATGGTATTATTATATGAGAAGTGCATGTACACGTGCTGCTTGGCAAACATGTTTTTATTTAGTGTTTGTATACAATACTATAATATATTTGTTTGATGTCAATATACTCATATAGCCTTTGTACTAATCTGTGTGGTTTTTGAGTGTCATATAAGATGGGGAAAAAAAAACTGCTTGTTCATAGCTACTTGTTAATTGATGATTATTAGTCTTATCATTGTTCATTGAGGTTACGGAAAAAGCAATCTGTTCGCAGTTCAACATGCAAGACGTTGACGCAAAGATATATGCAAACTACAAACTACTCCCATCTCAAATTGTACGACGTTTTGATATTTCAGCCACGCCGCACTCAGTCGCCAGCAGCATGATTAGGCTCTGACGGCATTGCGTTCAGAAATCAGGAGGATGAGCATTTTACCACCAAAACATTTCCATGCTACTAAACCCTGTTGAGACATTCGCACTACTACATTGCTACTCTAAGGTATGACCAAAAAAAGAAAAAGAAAAAAGAAAAAAAGAACCTGTACATGAACAAAAAGGAAACTCACCTAAGATCTACATTAAAGGGAAGTCACCTAAGAGCTACATTTCGCTAACAATTCCACGTTTCCATGGGATCCAGCCTTGTTTTAGGCCTGATATGCACCCTACTGGTTGGTACTACATCCGGAAATCCATTACGCAGACAGTGTTGTTAGAGAAACAAGCAGCAATCTTGCTGCCTTCTTTGTTCCAGCACACTTCGAATATGCCCCCACTACCTCTGTAGGTCTTCAGGATCCTGCCTTCTTTCACAGACCAGATGTGTAGGCACTGATCCAGGGACCCACTCGCTAAGTATTCGCCGTCAGGACTAAATGCTACAGAATACACTGGTTGCCTGCAGCCACACATAAACTCTGTTAACATGGAAAGAAGGCACAATAAAATATCATAATATTTTGCTATTCGTGGTATCAATACCTATGACCAGACAAGCTGTACAGAAGGCGTCCTTGCTCAACTTCCCAAAGCTTGATAGTTGAATCAAAAGATGCGCTGCAAGCGAAACAAAATATTCAATGCTGTGATGCAGTTCTGGTCCTACGAGGCAAGAAACCAACTCCAGACATATTGATAGTTGAATCAAACTAACTGATGGCAGAGAAAATATATATTACTTAACAGCTAGCTGTGGCGTCTAGTGTAACTATTCTCAAATTCACAGAAATAGATGTCGTTCATACTCTCTGTTCTTCCGTTCTTTTCCCTTCTCTTGGACTTGGATCTCTCCATCCCTCCTGTACGTGGCTGCCTAATTACTTCATCTATAAAGTCGTAGCAGGGGAGTTTGTGAAAGGGTTGTGGTTACTTGCATTACCTAGCTGGTACTTGCAGAACCATGTTCCACTGTCCCAAAATACCCACTGATGTGCAAGAAAATTTTCTTTAGATCTTTGGAGCTGATATTTTAAAATATAAAATCTCACAGTATCCTGATACTACGGTAAAATCCAACGATCCGATACTACTCAAAGAAAAATAATACTGCCTAGAATCCTGATACTGATAACCTTCGATGTAGCTACAGATGTGCTGTCAATTCTCAACCATGAACTATCCAAATAGGAAAGCAGGGAGTCTAAATGCTAAGCATTGACATAAATTAACAAGTAAAATACTATATATGAATTTATTTGCTCGAACAGTTTACCTAGCCAAAAGCAACTGTTGATTAGGATTGTTTGTTCCTGGGCCCGTTGGGCTCCACCGAATAGTGTATATTTCCTGCAAAATACAGTTATATCATATTGTAGACAGTTACATAAGTTCAACAGACCATAAAAGAAGCCAGGTTTGACAGACCTTGGTATGCTCCTTGAAATCAAATACGCATTTGTCTTGTTTCATACTCCATATCTGCAAAAGGTAAAATGGGAGGGGGGATGGCTTTATTATGGAAGGTAGTAGTAGTAGTACAAGCACACCCACAAAGGTAGCAGTTGTTAACCCAGGAATAAATCCAATTCACACACCATTCAATCATGACCAAGTCTAAATAGTACAAAAAACAATACGTTCCATCCCTCAACTATCAGAAAAATGATGATTGCATTTTACCCTATAGGCTGAATCTACCAGTAACATTTTTAGCATTCAAGGCCACATTTTTAGCATACAAAATAAGAAATGTCATATTGACAGCAACATTGTGGCAACAAATTATCAGACCAGTTAGCCATCGAAGTCCATGGAATTTTGGGGGGTGGGGTTGGTGATGGTGTCCATGGAATTTGGGGGTGGGGTTGGTGATAGTATGTGCATGGGCCATGGGAGGTATGTGGTTTACACTCACTTATAGAAATGTCATATGTACTCAATTGCACACCTAACAGGTACAGCAGATGATATACAGATAAACAATATTGAAAGAACAACATATCGTACCACTTAGCACAATAGTGAACAAGGGAGACTACCATCCATAAAAGTAAATGGACAACTTCATTTTAGAGAGAAAAACAGCACCTTTGCTGTCCAATCATCAGAACATGAAGCCAAAAAGAACCAGTTGGATCCCACTTGATAGCATTAACTTCACTCTGGAAAACATACATAATTGCTACAATGAGGTCACACTGGATGCTACTTTTCAAAAATCAGTAATACAAAATGACAAGACTACATTTGTGTGCAAAATTACTGTTCAATAAAAAGAAATAAGACCAAGCTTAGGAGGAACTAAGAAGTTTTTAAATAAGAAGTTAAGAAGAAATCGGCACCCAAATTCGAGTTGATAACTCGAACCTGGATTGTTGGGGGTATGAGCACACTTCCCACCAACCAGCCAAACTATGCACACTTCCTTATAACCGTTTAATATACCAGGAAGTAATTGTAACAACAAACTGTTTGCATGAGTTTTCAAGTTTTGAGGGTAATAAAATAAATAATGTGACAGATATCAGGAGATTGTGTGTCTTTTTAATGTTCAGCCTTTTATTTTTGAGTTGTATAGGTAAATCCAGAAAAGAAAAATGCACACAAAAAAAAAACATGCAGTTTGTCACATGCATTTTAAAAAATCTAATCACTGAGAAGGCTGACCTGATGACCACTGAATGCTTTAACTGGGCGCTGTTCCCCAATCTTGCAAACATAGATCATGTTATCGGTTGAACATGTTGCAAAAGAGTTATTATTTCTCCAATCAACATCTAGTGTTGGAGCTACAGAGAAGCAGTTGGGAGTTAGGTTTGGTAACCACAGATACATCTAGTGTAATACAGAATGAATTAAAAGGTTAAACCAAACACCATTCAGGAATGCCAGTTGTACCTGAATGAAATTCAAACTGCTGCTTGCATTCCCATGTCTTTGTATCCCAAACAATAGCAGTTTTATCAACACTTCCACTTAGGAGAAAATCTCCTTTTTTATTCCATTTCAATGAAAATATGGGTCCCTTGTGTTTGAACAATGTCTGCTTCAGGTCTCCTGAAAAAATCATTTCATCACACCAGAGGATGGGACAACAGGGGTAAACAAAACATTAAACATCTAGGATGTATGACCTACATATGATTTCTACAAATGTTACAAGGATTATTAAGAATACAATGAGTTTATGCCAGGTCAAATTTTAACACATACATGAATAAGAATAACAAGGAGCCTATCACCATATCATTTTTTTTAGAGAAATTTAAGGCACAATGAAGAATGTGCACCATTAGTCAAATACAAGAATCCTACAGTTACAACATGCCCACATTATCAGTCAAACAAACTTTAGCATCAGAATGAAGAGCTAAAGCCAACTATGTATGGATACAGAAACAGTTGTTCACTCACCATCTCTACTCCATATTCTCGCCTGTCCATCGTAGGAGCCTGTAGCCAGCAGTGTACCTTCACCCTGTAAGAAATGGCAGAAAAGCAAATACAATGATGAGTATGAAAAGCAAATACATAGAATTTTTGCATGAGAAACAAATTAACACGTAGACTAATAGAACAGATGGCTATAAATAGCATTCTATGATATGTTCCCATTGGTCTTCACCCCAGAAACAGGAAATACAAGTGTACAGTGATTTTCACCGGAAACAAAGATCTTTATAGATAACAAAGATATGGGATATAAACAAAATTTCAAGGCAGGAAGAAACTCACATTCCAGTCAAGTGTGGTGACATCCTTGCTCTTTTCATTGGTCCGACCTTTAAAATGTTTCAAAACATGAACACCAGGAGGAGATGATTGCATGTTGGAACCACATGGACCATCTGGAATTGTCCAGATTCTAGCGGTTGAGTCTCCTGACCTAGCAAGTTTGGAATATAGTACTATATAAGTCAACAGAGTTGAAATAAACATAGGCAACTTTCATGGTAAATATGAGGATTGCAAACACAAAAATTTGCAATAAATAAAAGACTGGGTGGAATATGGGGACTAAATAAAGACGTGCAGAGTTTTGTGAAAGCCAGATTAGTGTGGAAAGTTAACTTCATTAATTTTCATATCTCATGTAATGCACCAGATTGGCACCATGGAAAAAGAACAGAAGAAAATGGCAAGAAACAAAAAAAAAGGTAAGTATACAACCATGAACCCACAATTTTTCTTCCTTCAGCCATCCTACATTCCTAACCCATGTTATTCCTCTTGTCCACTCACCCTCCCTGGATTTGACCCACACTAGCAAGGATAATCCCATCAGAGCAACCGAAGACAATAAGAAGGCTAGCGGGCGATGGCTGAGTATCAGCAATAGCAACGGGTAACAGTGAGTGCATTTGTAGTGGTGACAATGGAGAGCTCATCACCTCATCAGAAAAGGGGCAATGAGCAAGCCAACCTGTGAAAGGCAAGATCCCATCTCCAACTGATCAAGAAAAGTGTGCCCACTAATAGAAAACGGTGGTGGCTGCTGGTCATCAATCCGCAGCTTTCAGCCTTTTGGCAAGGCCACAAGGGTGACAGTCCTCACTGCAACCACTGTGGACCTGTATAAATCTCAGGCTGAGCGTCTGAGAACATATGTGCCCAACTGCGAATCTAGCACCAACCCTCTAGACAATGGCAATGAGCTCTAATGCTTCTTCACTGTGGTCCTAAACGTCTCCAGCCTCCACCATGGGCAGATATGTGGACCTCCCATAGCGTTGCCTTGCCCCTCTCCAATCGAGGGACAAATGAATTCATCATCTATAATTACCAAATTGAGAAGAGTCAGATAATTGCATTTTTCATATTCTGACAGCAAGGAGCACTGTGCTCCTAAATGTCTCCACTCTCCAGCATCACCATGGACAGATATGTAAACCTACCACAGCGTTGCCTCACCCCTCTCCAAGCGAGATACAAATGGACTCATCTTCTAAATTTGAGAAAAGTCAGACAATCACATTTTTCCTATTCTTCTGATAGCAAGGAGCACTGCCTCAATTAAATGAATGATGCTAGCTGGATCTTTTCAATTTTGACAGGTTAGTTAAATGTCGAGTGATTTACAGTTTGTTAATTTAGAAATTAGAAGCATCAATGTATGTTAATAAGTCAAAGAAGTTTCAGTCTAAACTAAAGACCCTGCAGACCCCTAAATAGTGTGGTTCTGGAATGCTACATTTCATGTTTCAAGGTTGCTAAGGAATAATTAGTGACATATTTAGCCAAGATATATTACAAATTATTCTAGTGGACACCATCTATACGAGCATCACTTTTGGTTTTCAACTTTGGGTGAACCTTGTTCTCAATGGGAACTTTTTCTCACATGCACGCTTTTGTACACTTTAATTATTATTAAGCACCTCTCAGTGGAAACTTCCTTTATGTACTCACATACAAACACAAGTAACAAGGACACAAACTGTGTAACTGTGCATATGACAAAAAAGATATTTATATGAAATACTACTATAAATATTCTGTTTGCCAAAGATTAAGTTTCCATTGCAATGCACGGTAATGTCCAGGAACCCAAGATGCGTCAAAGATCTGACCACTGATCATGTTTTTGGCAATGATGGCATGCAACCGTTTAGTGTGCCAAATCATATGGCTACAGGAGCACAAAAAAATAAATACAAATATATATGCAATATGCAATATAGAAAATAATAAGGACGCACCCAGAAGCTAGAAGAGAACCAGTTGGACTCCATGCACAAGCGAAAACCTGAATACAAAGAAAGAAATAGTAAGAGAATATAACATATTTCACTAGTTTTAAGAGGGAAAAAATAGTTCCATCCTATACTGCTAACCTCTGAACTGTGTCCTTCCAAAACAGTAACATCAGTGTTAGATATCTCCTGAGCAGTTGTACTTACATCCATTGGAGTGGGACCTGTGGTATTCAGGATAAGTAAAACTTGGCACAGTGAAGGTAATGTGATACAGATAAAACCAAGTCTTGACACCTATACTTCCATGAGAAACTCTTAACTCCTAGAATCACATCTCTCTTCTTTAGTTAATTATAATTATTACTACTGAGGTAATATTTGGTTCAAAATGGTAACATAAATGGTATTGATAACGAAAAGCAGCTGGATGGAAACTAATAAAGATAACACAGGATTTGTTTGGTTGGGAGCAAATGTAACAGAAACAGTTGAAATTCTGCCCTTTCTCCTCTGGTAGATTTTTACTTCTCATATTGGACCATCAGCGAAGACAAGGGACATCAACCAAATCAAATGCATCAAGGATGGGACAGATCGACTTCTGGTGAAGGATGAGGAGATCAAGGATAGATGGAGAGAGTACTTCGACAGGTTGTTTAATGGGGAGAATGAGGGTCCTACCTTTGAGTTGGACGACTCATTTGACGATACCAACAGACGCTTTGTGAGGAGAATCCAGGAGGCAGAGATCGGGGAAGCTTTGAAGAGGATGAAGGGAGGCAAAGCAATGGGCCCTGATGGTATCCCCATTGAGGTGTGGAGATGCTTAGGCACTAGAGCGATAGTGTGGTTAACTAAGCTTTTTAACCTCATTTTTCGATCTAACAAGATGCCTGAAGAATGGAGGAGAAGTATATTAGTACCTATCTTCAAGAACAAGGGTGATGTTCAAAGTTGTACGAACTACCGCGGGATTAAGTTGATGAGTCATACAATGAAGCTCTGGGAGAGGGTCATCGAGCATCGCTGAGGAGAGTGACAAGTGTGACCCAAAATCAGTTTGGGTTCATGCCCGGTAGGTCGACCATGGAGGCGATTTTCCTTTTTCTGACGGTTGATGGAGAGATATAGGGAACGAGAAGAAGGACTTGCACATGGTCTTCATTGACCTCGAGAAGGCATATGACAAAGTACCGAGGAATGTCATGTGGTGGGCTTTGGAAAAGCACAAAGTACCAACTAAGTACATTTCCCTCATTAGGGATATGTACGGGGGGATGCGGTGACGTTTGTCCGAACTTCACGATGGCGACACCGGTGACTTTCCAATTAAGATAGGACTACATCGAGGGTCAGCATTGAGCCCTTATTTATTTGCCTTGGTGTTAGATGAGGTCACAAGGGACATACAAGGTGATATCCCTTGGTGTATGCTCTTTTTGCGGCGATGTGGTGCTAGTGGATGACCAGGTAGAGGCGAGGGTTAATAGGAAGTTAGAACTATGGAGACACACGTTAGAGTCGAAGGGGTTCGGACTTAGTAGGACCAAGACCGAGTATATGAGGTGCGATTTCAGTAGCGACTAGGCACGAGGGAGGGAGGCGTTAGCCTAGATGGGCAAGTGGTGGCCAAGAAGGATACTTTTTCGGTATTTAGGATCGATGCTACAAAAGGATGGCGACATAGATGAAGGCGTCGAGCCTGCAGAATGCGGCCGGGTTGGTTGAAATGGCGCCAAGCTTAAAGGCGTCCTTTGTGATAAAAAGGGTGCCTCGGAAGGCGAAGGGTAAATTCTATAGGGCGGCGGTTCGCCGGCGATGTTATCACGGTCTTGAGTGTTGGCCCACAAAAAGGCGACATGTCCAAAGAATTGAGTGTGGCGAGAGATGCGTATGTTGCGTTGGTTTTGCGGGCACACCGGGGAGGGATAGAATTCGAACGGCGATATTCGGGATAGGGTTGGGGTGGCACCAATGGAGGAGAAATTGATTCAACACCGATTGAGGTGGTTTGGACATGTCCAAATGAGGCCTCCCCGAGGCGCCCGGTGCGTAGTGGGGTTACGGCGGGCCGATAACGTAAAGAAGCGGTAGAGGTCGACCTAAACCGACTTGGGGCGAGGCAGGTTAAGAGAGACATTAAGGAGTGGAATATCTCCAAGGATTTAGTTTTGGGCCAGGGCGCTTGGAGACGGCAATCAACGTGCTCGAACCGTGACCTCTTTCTCGTCGTGTGCCCTTTTGTGTCTTCCGGTTTCCGTCTCTCTTGGGTTTCATCTCTAGCCTACCCCAACTTGCTTGGGATAAAAGGCTCTGTTGTTGTTGTTGTTGTTGATTGGACCATCAGCCACAAGCTACCAAAGAAACTTCGATAAAGTGATACACAAAAAACCAAGTCCCAAAACCAACACTTCCATAAGAAAATGTAACTTGTAAATCACATTATCTTCTTTAGTTAATGGCTACCAAGGTAATTTGGTTCAAAATGGTAAGGATAATGAAAAGTGACTTCAATGGAAACAATCAAGACAGTGCCATATTTGTTTGGTTGGGAGCAAATGTACACGGATCAGCTGAAAGTCTGCCCCTTATTCTTTGGCAGCTTGCTACTTCTCCCACCGGAGTAATGTTTTCAAATATCTAATCAACCCTAGTCGCAATGGCACCGATCAGCCCGACTAATCGCAATTAATCACGACTAATCATAGTGTATATAATGTAATGGGATCAGCTGAAACTCGCCGCTTGTTCTCTCGGCAGCTTGCTACTTCTCCCATTGGAGTAATGTTTTCAAATATCTAATCGACCCTAGTCGCCATGGCACCGATCAACCTGACCATTGGTGGATCCAGCCCAAAAATGGAGGTAGGGTAAAGTAAGGCTACAAAATTTTGGCTAAAAGCGATAACATGCTTGCATACATATCATGGAAAAAAGTTGTAGAATGGCAAATAAGAATGAAATCCGGGCACCACACTACCGAGACACGTAGGGTCATCCACCGAGGCACGACAACCGTTGTGCCGAGGCATCGGGAGGCCGAAGGGGAGAGCATGACTATGGGAGCGCCGCCACCGCGTTCGGAGTTATGGTAACAATTAGACCTTACTATATTTTTCTCAAGATTTATCTCAAGATTTATCAATGATAATACCTTCCTTCAAAAATATGCTAAGGAAATCATAAATCTAGTAACACACGATATATAAAAAGTATGCGACATGTAACTTGTGAATTCTGTTATGTAGATCCAACTAATATAAGCCTCACAAATTTTAGTTTGCTATTTTTGAAATTTTGAAGTTTCATTATGCATTTTAGAACTTATGGTACTAATAGACATTTTTGCATTAGGAACCCCGGCCTATTCACAAATTACTTCACCATGTCCACTTATTCTTACGTTTCTCGTACTTTAACACTGGAACCCTCACTTCTATTCTATTCTCCCCTTTGCCACCTTACTCAAACAATGGACGCATGCATGTACAGGGACAGGCCGCTTCGGCTGGCCGAGGGGCTTGCAAGTGCAAGTAGACCCACCTATGCCCCGGCTTGGGATGCTAGAGGTGTTGGTGAGGTAGCTGCCCATCCAAAGGAATAGAAAAATGGTGGCATAGTCACAGCCAATTTCATCATCACTTTCGCCCTTCAGCGCCGTTCGTCCCCCGACCTCACGGCTCGGGATGTCTACGAGGGGGGAGGGGTCCAACCGAGAGGAGGTAGGGGCGGCCGTCCTACCTCGCCCTATGGGTGGATCCGCCAATGAGTCCGACTAATCGCGATTATCGGGGACTAGTCGTAGTGCATAACTGATCGCCATGGAACTGATAAGCCAGAGTAATCGCAGCTAGTCGAATGACTCTGCAGACAACTAGGTGGCAATCAAGAACGGCAACGACAGGAGCAACAACGCCGCAATGGGGCCAGAACCAAATCAGGTGGACTAGGAAGGTCTTGACGATGAGGTGCCAGCCAAATCATGTGATATGGAGGCCCCACAAGTCGCTGACAACCAGGCAACGGAGACACATGCATGGCAGCAGTGGTCGATTCATGTGGCAGCAAGGTGCCGTCAGCCATTGGCGGCAGGATATGAAACAAAGGATTGAACACTCATGAGACGGGCGTGGCGGCACCATGGTTTTTGAAGGGGGTCGACAAGCTGTAAAGTTTTCTGACGCAGGATATTTTGGCTGGTAACGGGTTGTTATCAGACACCACATGGTTTAGGGTCTGCCCAAACCAGGAGAAAAAAAAATGTGATAGTGTCTCCTTATCTGATCATCGAGTCGAGTAGAACAAATGAACCAAACATCTCCTGAATTCTCATGAAATCGAAACACAGATAAAAAAATCAGTTCGATGCCCACGTTTTTCATAAGAAATATCAAAAATATATTGGGTGATTGAGATGATTAAGTGCTTGCTTCATTTGTTACCAGAATTTGCCATTCCAAAAGTTTTGGCAAGCAAAAGTTGAGAAAAAATGTTTGCAAAAGGTTTGGCAAGCCAAATGTGAGATATGCAGTTGCAATTTTGTGTACTTTTCAAGCACTATCGCAGGACAATAATAGGCATTTTCTTAATAAGCAAAGTCCACATACTAAAGTACACAGTCCACATTAACTGGAAACTTGTTCGCGCTGCAATGTAAACAGTACTGGACACATTTAGAAAACATCAAACATTGGCACACTGCTGAGTTAAGAAAACATGCAAGCATGTCGAAATTGTACTCACAATGGAAAATGATATAAGAAGACAAATATAGCAGGTAGTAATTAATCACCTCCACCAGCAAGAGAATCATCCTCGTGCTTAACCTTATCAGCACGCTCTGCATGCTGCCTTTCTCTTTCTTTCTCTTTCTCCTTCTCTTTATCATGGTCCCTATCTTTTTCAGATTTGTCCTTCTCCCTGACTTGCTCTTTTTCTTTGTCATGGCGTTCCCTCTCCGTTCGCCACCAGGGCGCCGTTCATGCTCCTCACTACGTTCTTTCTCTTTTCCCTTATCCTTCTCACGTTCAGTTTGAGATCTCTCAATTTTCCTCCTTTTCACGATCTGTTGCAACTCTTCAACATCTTTTGTAATGATTTCGAGTGGCTCCAGAAGAGCAAAATCCCTCTCAACATCGTCATCATTCTGAAATAAGAAAGGTGGATGGCGTCACATCAATTAGAAGTAGTAATAAATACTGAAAGATAAACAGGCTTACCTCGTCATTATTTGCTTCCAGTTCTATGTACTGAAGGCCTTTCTGCACAATAGTGATAAGAGCACCAGGTGGGACTGCATTGCCATCAATGCCACCCTTATGGATCCCAGCTTCATAGCCTAGAGTAAATGCAGCATGAATAAAACCTGAAATGAATGGTTGGAAGAGAAACTATTAGCAACTGAAATGAATGGTTGGAAGAGAAACTATTGCCATCAAATGTCTATGGATATTGTCACTTGCAAACAATATTTAGACGAAGGAAGTATCAGGTGATGGGAACACGCCGTCATTCATCAAGAACTAAAAGCACTAAAGAGCTACATATTGTGAAGTATGAAAAAAGGTGGGGTGGACATGAAACGACATTCTTGTAATCTTGCTGAGGGAACAAAGGCTCTTAGGCACTTACAGAACAGAGATAATAGTGATGAACCCTCTGGAGCTAAGTTCCAACTTATGGTCTATATCTAGTATCGGCATTTCAGGTAATAGCAGCAAGATGGCGACAGATGACAGGAACTGCCATAAAACTGACTTTGTTTCCCAGAATTAACCATACAATTCATTCCAAAAGCTAAAAAGAAATCATCTTTCAAAATCACAATCAACATATCCCACAACCCTGTTCCCACCATCATGCTACCCTAAAAGGCATCTGATCTAATAACCATTCTTCCCTGTCAGATTCCCATTCTCCTATGAATCACATGAGTTTTCCATGATTAATGGGGTGACGTAAATGTCCTGCAGCATCAAATTCCCCAAAAAGATATATTTTACCAGCGAAACATGAGAACTTTTCATGGTCCATGAAGGCAAGGAACAGATAGAGGTAACAACTAACAACATTCCTGGTAACAACTAACAACATTCCTGTTTTCTTAGGTGGTGTGTGCCAAAGACTATTCAAAGCTAATAGAACAGTACACCCCAAAGATATGGGTTGTAACAAATTTCTTCATTTCAAAGCAACAAGGGGAAAATGGCCAGGTCGTTGAACTAGCACCGAATTTTCCTTAAATATACCACACGAATCACTCCCACAAACTAGCAGAAATCGCATTTTCCAGCCAAATATGCAAAATTCCGAGCCCGCCCCCAATCTACAAGTCTCCTTAAACGGCATCTGATCCTAGCAGCATCCCGCCGTACGGGGCCCTTATTCCCTAGAGCAGCGCACGAATCCTCCACAATCCAAACCGAGGAACTAGCCGCCCCGCACCAGCGAAGCTCCTAAACCCTAGAAATGAGGAAAGTCATGCGGGGAGGAAGAAAGGGGCGGAATGGCGCACGTACCTGACTCCTGGAGGTAGCGGAAGACGAGGAAGTTGAGCTCCGTCGACGTGAGCACCCCCATAGCAGGCGGCGCGGGTGAGAGAGCGCCGTCGGAGCGGCGGCGGAGACGGGGAGGGACGCCGCGGGCGAGGACTAGAATGGGAACGGCGGGGTGTCAGGTGTGGATGTGTGTTGGTGAGAAGGGTGGAGTGTGTAAAGAAAGCGTCTCCAGTGCCAGTCACGACGGGGACGCCCAGGATTTCGCAGAACTTGAGATCGGACGGTGCAGAGGCACGTGCCACGGAAGGACGGCTAGATCAGCACCACGCCGAGGATCTAATGGTCAGGGACAACCGGTTCATTGCCTCTATAACCAGGATTTCGGGCATGTTTAGATGGATGATGATGATATATATAGATAAAAATCTGCCCTATGGCTCATGAACATTTTACCATATAATATTCTACATATATATCTACATTCTATATTTTTATATTCTGTATTCTATATCTATATCTACATAGTTCATATATCTTATATTTTTCATACAAGTTGTCCACTAGCACATACAAATTATATCTACTCATCATCAATTAACATGTATCATAATATTTACTAGCAGGGATCCCGTGCAAAGCACGGGCGAAGATTTTTTTTTTTTGCTATTTTGGAGTGGCTAACGGGTATATATTGTTTTGTAACGGGTTTGTACTATTTATAACGGGCGTATACTATTCATGTGATCCGTTACTATTGGTTAACGGGTATGTACGGTTTCCCAACGGGTCTATACTGTTACTGTTCATAACGAGCAGGTACTGTTCACAAAAACCGTCACTGTTCTAGGAACAGTGACCTGTGAGAGGGGAGGGCACTGTACGCAGAACAGCGTTTTTTGTGAGGGGATAGTTAGTATACATCTTTAGTAGTATAGGGTAGATTCGTTCATATATATAAGTAATATAGTTTCATCTGCGATTCTCACAGCAACATGTGGGGTATCTTCTAGTTATAATGATATGGTATCCATAGCTACGTATGCGTAGGGAAAACTCTCATACCCATTAAGTTTAAGGGTGAGGGTACTCTTATTACCTTATCCATGGGTAATTTGTATATGTTCAACTTAATTCAACCAAACCTAGTGACACTGGTCATACCCATCAAGTTTAAGGGTGAGGGTACTCTTATTACCGAACCCGTTTATTCATGGGCTTTTAGAACATGATCTATCATACTAGAACAACTCATATTAGTATCAAAAAAGAACAACTCATATTAGTCTACGGTACGTTAAATTTCTAACAACTCATATTAGTTCCACAGTACCCTAAATTTTCCAACTAAACTAATAAATAAAACTTTAAACAGTTCAACTTCACATAATGGATATATATGATCATAAGAAGCATGTTGAAGCCTACAATCTTACACATCATCACATAGCAACAGAGGGAAAATTAAAAGAATGGACAAAATTTTGAAATATATACATGGTACAGGGCTTCTTGTCTGCATGCATGGCAAGCAACGAGCTATCTGTCATGTTGTGTGCTACTGTGCCATCAACCTGCTCTTGGTGGGTTTTAGGACAAGGTGGTAAACGACCCACTTAGAGCCTATAGTGTCAGCACCACGTGTGGCAGCAAGTTGCAGTGTAAATAGCACCACCTCGCGTCTCCAAGTGGGTGAATAAGTTGCCACACTTATAAAATAGCAAAGGCACTGAGTGTTGGTTCAACAGTGCAATAACTAAAAACGGTGTTGCTAGCTATAATTCCAAAAATAAATACAAAATATGAGAATACAATCAGAAAATATTCAAAAGTGTTTTAATCCTTTTTTGCTAGATTTTATTTTTTATTAATTGGTTGAGTTATGGCTTTTTTTATTCTGAGTTATGGCTTCTGATAAAGTTATTGTGGGCTATGAAAATAGCTGGTGTGAATTGTGAGAAAGCTAAAAGCTGTTTGGTTGAATAGTTATGACTTTTGAAAATGCTACTTTTAGCCTCTCTTATAAGCAGGCCCCACATGTCATCCATAGCCCTCCCCACTCCTCTCTCTCCTCTCACTCATGAGTGGACCTCGCTCGTCTTCGCTAAAACTATTGAGTATCGCACAAAATTCATCAAGAACTTGGAAATTAGAATCTGCACATCAACACATTGTCTCCAACTTGCTCCTTTTGAGTGGTCTACCTGTCGTCATATGACCTATGCTTCAAACCTGAGGACAAGTAATGCACCCCTATTTGGTAGTATTTAAAAATGCTAGTCTTAGCCTTTCTTACTTATGAGCAGGCCCCACATGTCATCCATAGCCCTCCTCACTCCTCTCTCCTCTCACTTACGAGTGGACCTCGCTCGTGTGCTAAAACTATTGAGTATCGCACAAAATTCATCAAGAACTTGGAATTTAGAATCTGCACGTCAACACATTGTCTCCAACTTGCTCCTTTTGAGTGGTCACTTGTCGTCCTATGACCTATGCTTCAAACCTCAGGACAAGTCATGCACCCCTATTTGGTAGTATATAGTAAATATGTACTCACAATCATTAAGGAGTAGATTTACCTTATGTTGTAATCATTGCATTTTCTCCAAGTCATTGGCCCCTTGCACTAGTATAGAAATGATTTTTGGAGGCACCTCCCTTTCTATTAAAAGGCCGTTTTCTTAGCAATGCAGTTTCTGATCTTCGCACAAGGTACTTTTGTTATACAACCGAGAGGCATTGTAGACATACAACAGTTGCTAGAAACAATTTGTAGGGGTGGCTCCATTATGAAAACCGGCCCCCTAGAAACCTTTTCATTTTTAGAGGTGGTTGTATTAAGAAAATTGTTCATGAAAATACAATTTTAAAGGACGACTGCTTATGTCAACTGTCTCTGAAAACAAGTATTTCTAGAGGCAGTTTTATGAAGTTCAACATCCCTAAAACTTGATTTTCAAGAGCGGTTGACTACGCTGTCCTTAAAAATACCTACAACACAAAAAATCATATCATTTTAAACGAAGTTGGATGAAGATAAAATTATATCAAAATTGTAGAGCTCGACAAGATCTAAAACTTTGTAGTTGATAAATTTTTATATGAGATTATTTAGGATTCCAAACATATAAATTAAGTCTTATATTTTGAATTTTCTAAATAACCTTGGATGGAGAAATGTCCTATATCAAAGTTGTAGTGCTGAAGAGATCTTAAACCTTATAGTTGAAAGTTTTTTTATTTAAGATTATTTATGAGTCAAAATATTGATTACAAGATTCATACTATTAGACAACATCGTATAAGTGACATAAGTCTCTATGTGGTGCAGTTGTAGGGGATTAAATGTGTGAGACACGGGGTTGTGGGTTCAAATCATTTGAGCTATAGTGTATCTATTAATTTTTTAATGTTTATTAGACTCTAAATGTTTTTTTTTTTAAAAAATATTTTTAGGGATGGATGACTTTAAGTCAATGTCTCTAAAAATATATTTTTTAGGTACAGTTGTCTTAAGAGAACCATTTCTGAAAATCAAATTTTAGGGACGGTTTTAAACTGTCTCCAAAAATCATTTATTTTTACAATGGGTGATATTGTAGCATTTTTTAAACGCCTTTGCAAACCGATTTTTATCCGCCTCTAAAAAACTTTTTTTACTAGTGTTGTAAATTAACAATGTTGTCTTGTTCACAAGGAACATGATCTTGTTCAACATTGGCGGTGGAGTATCATATATAAGGGATGTCCTCGATCCCCATGGGTGATCCATATTCTTCATCGTTAGTAGCAGCTCGTGCTGGTCACCACCAGCGCTGGCACATCAGCCACTGCCTCCCCGGGAAGCATGTAAGGGCGGCACGATCGCAGTGAGCACCTCTATGCGCTAGCCTCATGGGGAGCCCGAGAAGGCAAAGTGAGGAAATATGTAGGGGGCGTTTGGTTCTTTGGCCAGGGCTGACCTCGCCTAGCCTAGCGAGTAGCTGTTCGTTTGTTTGGGTAGCGAGCGGCCTTGGTTTCTATGCTGGACATGCCAACCCTCAGAACCCCTCTCTGGCGCTGCCGAGGCGAGGAGAGGAGAGGAGAGGAGAGGAGAGGCAAGGACGGTGGGCAAAAGAACCAAACGTCCCCATGTTCTCCATGTATTTATTCTAAACTTAGATGGGTAAATTCATATCCTACCTAACTATAATGGATTTGGAGATTACGCAATGGCAACGATACCAACTCCATCGTGAGTCACGATATAATCTCTCTTTGTTTACAACAAACGATATTTCATTGGCAGCATGAAGCTGAAGTATAGTTACAACTTTCAAGTGTACGAAGGTCAGTGTTTCCCCTAATAGACACTGGGTGACTGTGGACTATTGTGGTGTTCACATATGAGCATGTAGACACGGAAGGTGAACTAGAAGAAGAAAAAGGCTGCCTAATGTCATGTACTAGGCCTCTGCCAATTCCACGATATGAGCTACACTAGCAGTATTGAGCCCATAAGCCGGCCTGTGCGCCGCTGGGGTGAATTATTGGGCCTCGACCCATTTACCATTTTCGTGAACGCTTAAGACTGACTGTGTGGGAGGTTGGGCGGTGTAACATTCCGCAAATTCCTTTGTAATAAAAATTCCGACTTTTTAAAATTTTTGTGTAATTATGTGTTGCATGTAGAATCTGACCCCCATCTTTTGCGAAATGTTCTATTCTTCCATCCATGCGAATCAATTTATAAAATTACATAAAATATAATTAGCATAACATGATAATTTTTCCTAATTAATTGTTACACCACATTTAGAGTAGATGCATTTGTGATTTGGTTCTTGCTTGCGCTTGGAGATTTTTTTTTTTTTTCCTTTGCCTAACGACCTAGAGAAATCCTTCTTCCGTCCTTTTTACCAATACGACCTGCACTCCTTCCAAAACCCAAGTGCAAAGTATCTTGCTCACATACGTGGCACAACAGCACTCTGTACTGAGATGCATGCCCCCGTGCCTGACTATTTAAATTACGTGAAACACGTAATTAGGCAGGCCACGTTAATTAGCAGTGCATGGACCTGTACACCATGCGCCCTCACGTACACACCAGTAGGCATCAACGCTGCTGGGCTTGGCCAGCTCGACTCCCTCCGTTTTCATTCAGCCCCAGTTTGGACACCGGCCCACAACGAGCAGCAGAACGCCTGTCCTCTCTGCCTCTCACGAGCACAGGCACAGCGCCGCAGCATGGGGAGACCGCCGCCGCCGATGCATACTCCTGTGAGCAAGGGACCCACTGGTCAGTCACAACTCCTCCTCTCGCGTGCGTTTGACGCGCAGGGACAGTGCGTCATCTGTGCGGGCCCATGGGTCAGACGGAGAAGCGGCACCTCCCGGCGCCCCTCCGTTTCTTTCCGTCAGCGATTCGTCGCCTTCTTCTCCCTTTCGACACGCACCTGCCCCGTTCGAGCTCCGTCTTTCTTTTCCGTCTGCCGTTGCTGCTTTCCGTCGGCGACCGTGAAGACGTCACAGCGGGCCGCGCCGCGCCGCGACTTGGGAGCGCCCCTGACCGCACCAAGCCCTAGCCCTTCTGGAAGTTTCTCCTGCCCACGACGCGGATGCTCGCCGCGTGTCCTCGCAGCGCGGACGCCGATGATCACCGTCGTCCGTAGGACGCTCCTCTGCTGCGGAACCCTAAGAGCGCTGCTATAAAAACCCCAGCCCGAGCCCTCACCTCGCCATCTCCCTCTCCCCGCCGCCACTCTGCGTCCCCCGCCTCTCTGCTCCCCGCCATGGCGCGCCAGGACGCGGCCAAGGCGCTCGCTAGCCGGAGCTGGCTGCCTCGCACGCGACCCCATCGTCGCCGTTGCTAAAGCCCACGCCCTTGTCGAGCCACGCGTCGGCGGACGCGTCGTCAAGCCGCGCGGTCGTGGCAACTCCGCTGCCCTGCCACGCCGCGGCGCCGAACGCCCTGTCAAGCTGTGCCTCCACCACTTCGTCGCCACGGCAACGGCAAGCCGCCACAGCTCCGCGCCGGCCCGCTCTTGAATCACTGCAGCGACAACTACGGTGAGCCTCGTCCACATCAAGCACTCAAGCTTCCATCATTTTTTTCCCCCTCCAATGGCGTCGACCATGTCTGAATCAGTCTTCGTGCTGAGTTATGAACCCTGCAGCAAGGCTGAGAAGCCCCATCTCGGAGTCTCCGTCACCTCCAGAGCACGCTGTGCACCCCGGCGGCGAGCCTGACCAGCATGGGCGCCCCTGCAGACCATGGGTGAGCCCCAAAGCTTCCACCTTTATCCTCACCACCGTGCTGCTCTCGTTCGTGACCGCCGACGTGCCGTGTTCTGAACCTTGCGGCCTCTGTCCAAGGCCATCTCCGTTGACTGCTAGTTGAGGCCGAGGGCTCCGTCCCGAGTCCTCCACGGCGCACGAAGCCACCACGCCGGCGATCCCGCTGTCGTCGCGGCCTTACCTCGTCACCGAGCAGGCTGCGACGGGGAGACCGCCGCCGCGACGCGCCACTGAAGTCCCGATGGCCATCACCTCGCCAACCACGTCGCAAGCGCCGGCACCGCGCGAACTGCCTCCCAAAGCCCTCCGGTGAGCCTTCCCAGAACCCAAGCTCCCGCCTTTGTTTTCCGCTGCTCCCCTGTCCGGCCTTCGCGCCGCTGAACCGCTCACGCCGACGCAGGTCGCGGCCACCAGCCAGCCCCGGTGCCCTCACGTTGACGCCGCGACCCCGGTGAACGCCGCGCGACGGTTTCGCCACGGCCGCGACCCCGACCGGCCTCGCCTCCACCTGACGTCACGTCTACCTGCACCGAGCCCTTCCTAGACCACCCGACTACAAGCCCTCGGTGAGCACAAGTTACCCAAAGCCCCGCCTTCCTTGTTGCTCGGTTGTTTGCCCATACCGGCCTTCGTGCTGGTGGCTTGCCTTTGCTGTTGGGAGCGCAACGCCGCACCGGCAGACACCGCAGCACGCCTGTGTGCCCGCCGCCGCACGAGCACAGCCCTCACTGGAACGCTCGCTGAGTATGCCTGTTCCGGCCTTCGAGCCGCACACCACGGATGAACCGGTGCGCACGGCACGCCCGTGCTCGCCGCGTTCCAGCACAGCACAGCACACGCACGGCCATCGCCACCATTCGTGCAGGCTCGCCACGTGCTGGCTCACTGCCATGGCGAGCTCCCTGCCAGCAGCCTCGTACTGCACCTTGCACACACACCAGAGAGCACCCTCAAGGTCTTCTCTTTCCTTGCCTTACTTGTTTGCCGATCCTTGTACCGTTGTTTCCCCACTTGTGCGCAGAGCCGCAGAGCACCGTGAGCACAGTCACAAGCTGCCGCGCCTCCGGCAGCTCACCGAGCCATGCTCGCCGCGTCACAGCACACACGGCATTGCACACCTGTGCTCGCCGCGTTCCACCATGCCCAAGGCAACAGCGAGTGCCCAGACCGACGGTCTGGCCTTCCTTGCTTCTCCCTGCCTGTCTTCTTGCACGCCTCTGTCACGTACACACCCATGGCCTGCTTGCCATGACCTCCACTCTACCTTGCCATCACCAGCCATGGCCACGCTAGCCCAGTGACCTCGCCTGCGTTGCTGCGGCACGTACGGCACACGAACACAGCCCCGCACAGGCTACCTCGGGCGAGCTCGATCTGCAGCTACAACTGCATGCCCGGCCTTGACCAGTTTCCCTGTCCGACAACCGAACTCGCGAACTGAGCACCTCGGCGAGCCTTCGGGCATTTCGTCGAGCACTTGGGGCGCGAAGAGCTGAGCCTTTTCTCTTTTGCAAACCAGCCCAGTGGTCCATCCGGCTTGGGTCGGAACTGGCCGGATGGCCCAGATCGACTTCCCTCTCCTCCACTTGCTGATGGACCCGTAGCAAGCAAATCAGCCCAACTGAATCCCCGTCCTTTTTCTTTTATCCAGTTTCAGAAATCGTTGCCATCTTCCAAAATTCACCAAAAATTTATCCTACCACCAAAAATTATGAAACCAGTTTCATAATTTTTCTAAAATCTTCCTCTACCTCCTAGTGCAATTGGTTTGCTTATTTGAGTATGTTTTTAATGCAGTTTTTATTGCTTCTTATTTGCTCGTCGTTCTCGGCATTTATTTTGCGTAGCGACGATTCAGTGATCGTATGGACCCGACGATGCACCCGGAGGTGATGGACCCTGATGGTGGGCGACCTCGACTTCCAGAGTCGCGTACCACTACTACCTCGAAATCGCAGGTGTCATGGCAGCACCTTTACTTAGAGAATCCCATTAGACATTGCAAAGTAGAGCTGCTAGTGCTTTATATTTATTCATTTGCTAGAATAGGAGTTGCATGATAATGCCTGAGCCTTGATTGCCTTGATTGAAACCACTTCACCCTGATTACCTAGCTTCGCGCTCGCCACTTATTTTTATACCTGTCTGCTTGCTTGCATTTACACCATCATAATTACGTACATGCCTTTGATATGTGATGTGTGATGGTTTGGTGATATGTGAAGGGTGGTTGGGGTTTGGCCGTGAGGCACCCCAATGAGATATATGTTGGTTTGATACGCGACGGGAGCGGTGAATCCTGAGTGGGTGATGGTGATATGAGGAGTTCAGGAGATATTCCTTGCCTTCGACCTGATTCTTGGAGATACTGGCTAGAGCGAGAGGTTGCCGTGGTGTACGGAGTGCACCAAGGGTAGTTCCTATGGCGGGAACACAGAGTCCTGGACGACGGTCCATGAGGGACATTGGGGATGAGGAGTTTGTTGGTAGATCACCTCTGACGGGTGAGTCTAGTGCTGTGAGGCACATGGTTTGGTGGAAGGTGCTCGCTCTGGCCAACTTAAGGGCCCGAGTAGGTTGCAACCATAAATCACGGGTTCTTTTCGTACACACCACATGCCTAGGTGGGTATGGCCCGTTGCCCAAATTAGTGCGGGGACCACCACCGGTCTCTGTGGGGAGATAGTAGGCACGCCTGGATGCAGTGGCCCCGTGCAATTAGTGTCGGGGGAGGGTGGAGGTTACCGCGCATAACCTCGATGACACGACCCGGCTTATGTAGTGGCGTCTATATATCTTCACTCCTAGGCGGTGGATAGGTCCGGTGTTCGTCGGCCTAGTTTGTGGTGGTGGTGTTCACTTTTGATGGTGACTCATCGGGCGGTGTTCATGTGGGGGTAACGGTGTACTCTCTGCGAGAGGTTAAAATCTATACGTATAGCCGCGGTCTCGGTTATGATCACTTACCTGTGTGCGGGGGTTCAGCTCACTAGCTTCTCTTGTGCTTTGCTTTCTCTCCCCGAAGATAGGTCCGGCTTGAGGCCGTTGAGACGAGGGGCGTGCGGGAGGCCGCCTCGTTGCTTAGACCGAGAGATTGAGGGTGTTGTGAGGGATGATGAGTGGTGAGATATGAGATGAGATATGTGTTGAGACATGTTGGTGTGAGATGTGAGAATGAGATTGGGATGAGAATTGTAGAAGATTTATACTATACTGTTGATGCTTTTCTGCATGCGCTAGGATGCAAACTACAGACTAAACTAATAGGATCACCAGATCCCCTTTTATTTTCTATTTCCACCAAAGCTCATTCGGTGTTGACCATGGCCCGCACACTTACGGTGGTGTGCAGATTTATTTACTTGCGGTGGTGTTGAGATTAGTAGTTGGTTTGCGGTCTACTCTCAAGGATGCCTCGTGGATTGGAAGATCATCATGTTTCACTTTCTACGAGTAGATTATCGGTGTTTTGTTTGTTTTAGCCCAAAGGCTTGTAATTAGATTATGTATTAGGCTTATTTTTATACTGTGTGTTGTATGACTTTGTAATCGGTTGAAAAGTGGATGCCCGTGATAGCCGAGATATCCTGGGACTATCACAGAGGGGCAAAAGAGTCGGTATTTCAAGTTCTGAAATCCCGGTTCGCTTCAGGCGGACAGCTAAGAAGAAAAATAGAAACACTCTATCTCTTCTTCCTTCCGTGTTCCTCTCTGCTCCTCTCCGAGACAGTGCCACCGTGCTCCTCTCCACGCGATTTCGCCGGAAATTCCTCTACCAGATTCTAGGATCGTAACTTTTTGGTATCTAGGGCAAGGTCGAACTCCCAGTGGAGTTGGATCTGAAAATTTTTTGTCACCAATTCCACAAAATCCCACCACCTCCCCTTCGTTCCCCACCGATCCCGCTGGCTCGAGGACCTACGCTCACTTCTCGCATGGCTACGGTGGAGGAGAAATTGGACGGGCCGGGCGGTGCGGATGAGCAACGTGATGAAACTCATGGAGGGTTTCAATCGCTACCGTCCCCGATGTCGACAAATTCTCCATCGAGCTCGGTAAGAACATCAAGTTGCTCACGTCGCGTGTGGAGGCGTTGGAAGCAAAGACCAATTGCCGCTACGCCGCCGCAGCCCCGACGTGCGAGGAAAGAGGGGCGGGCCAACGGCCGTATGCGTTCTCCATCCTTCACAGGGGTCCGATGCAAGGACTCGCTCCTTCATCCTCCCCGGCCAATGGTTAGTTCACGGCTTCCACTTCTCACCTACCTACGATGCTAATGAGATCCATCCATATCAGCATGTTCCTCGGTTGCGTGATAATGAGATCTACCCATATCATCATGTTCCACATATGCGTGAATTTCGCTTACCTAAGGCTGATTTTCCAAAAATTGATGGGTCTCATCTTAGAGTGTGGAAGGAAAAAGCTAAGAAATACTTTGACATGTTTAGTGTTCCAGTTCATGGTTGTGCTCAGTTTGCTACTATTCACTTTAAGGGTCCTGCTGCTTTATGGTTGCAAACATATGAAGCTCAAAGACCGTGTTGATAATTGGGTAGAACTGTGCATTTCTCGAGAGTCTAAATTTGGCAAGGATTTGTATGAAAAATCTATGCAGGAGGTGCTTCACATCAAACAAACTTCAGATGTGCAAGAGTACTATGATAGATTTGAACTAGCTAGACATAAGGTGTTAGTGCACAACAACAATTTGGATGATGTATTCTTTGTGAGATCTGCTATCATTTTGCATAAATCTAGGTCTGTTGATGTGGCACTATCCTTGGCTCTTATGCAGGCTGAAGTGCTGGAGAATCAGTCAAAGCCATATCCTCGGCGCTCTAATAGAGAATTCTTCAAAAATCGAACAAACCAGCTCAGTCCACTCAAGGCGGCATTCTAGGAGCAAAGACACCGGAGGGATAACAAGCCTAAATGGGAGGACAAATGGACTGCTCTCGGAAGTCAAAGAAAGCAACAGGTCTATGTATGAAGTGTGGAGAAAAATGGGAAAAATCACGTGTCCCGAGAGAGTATCACTTCATGTCTTGGAGGAGTTCATGGCCCTGGTTCCAGAAGACACTCCAACTGTCATCACCTCGGATGAATCTAGTGATGAGAAATTGTTCTCTCTATCTCAATCTGCTGCAATGGGAGTCCAAGGCAGAAAAACAAGCAAGCTTACAGGGCTGGTCAATAGCCAATAATCCTAATTCTTATAATCCTAATTCTTATTGATTCAGGCAGTTCCAGTACCTTCATCAGTGAGGCAACAACAGCTAAATAGCAATATCAGGTCTAGGAGGCTCCACCAATTTAGATCACAGTGGCAAATAGGGAGAAGCTTTTAAGCAATTAGCAAGTCAGCAATTTCACATGGTGGACTCAGAAACATACATTCTCTACTGATGCTAGAATTCTCTCTCTTCCATACTATGATCTAGTGTTGGAGATGGACTGGCTAGAAAAATACAGCCCCATGTGGATTCATTGGAAAAGGAAATTAATCAGATTCTCTTATAATGGCTCAAGAATCAGCATTAAAGGCATCAATGATTCTCTTACTAGTTGTCCCAAGGTGAAAGCCAGGAAGCTGAAAGGGTTGATTAGGAAAGGAGGAATTGCCCAAGTGGTTCATCTGTGCCAAGTAGAGCCTCCTCCAATTCGTGAATCTATACCCATGCCTATACAACAATTAGTTGACAGTAATGAGCACTTGTTTAAAGTTCTAGATTCATTGCCCCTTCCAGAGAGTTTGATCACAGCATACAACTATTACCTGGAGTGAAGCCTGTCAACATCAAGCCTTATATGTACTCCCTAAGTCAAAAGGATGAAATAGAAAGACAAATCCAAGAAATGCTAGCTAATGGCATAATCAGACCCAGCCAAAGCCCTTTTGCATCTCTAGTCATCTTAAGAAAAAAGATGGAAGTTGGCATTTCTGTGTTGATTACAGGCAGTTGAACAACATAACTGTTCCTGTAGTGGATGAACTTCTGGATGAATTGCATGGAGCAGCCTGGTTCACAAAATTAGATATGAGATCTAGGTACCATCAAATCAGATTATTGCCAGTTGATGAAGCCAAAACAACTTTTAGAATTCATAGTGGGCATTTGTCATACCCAGTTTTAAGGATAAAACTGAATACCAAACCATATGTGTGCCCAGAGACCAATCACACACATATAGTCACAAATCACCGGAGTATCATGCTCGGTGCCTTTATTACATCACAAATAGTACTTTATTACATAAATGTTCTCAAAGACTCAGCGGAAATAAAAGTAGATAACTAGCACTCCGAATAGACTCCATAACCACGTGGGACGTCAACCGGTGAAGCACAAGACTAGTAGTCCTCATCGAGTCCTCATAGACATGATTATCCGTTACCCATCCGGGGATTTTCCAAGTAATAGAAATAAACAAGCGTAAGTACATGTCGTACTTAACAAGAATAACATGGGGTTAATGAGGCTCAAAAAGGTCGACACGGTTTACAGCGGTTAGCAACTTTTATCATATCTTAATTTTAGCAATGTGAGTAGCAACAAGTAGCATAAATCCCAATTAAACCGGATAACCATATGATCATGTAAGCAATGATTAAAGTATAGCAAAAACAATAACAACAATTTTCATCACAAAACTCCTTCGCACAAAACACTATTCAATAAGAAGTCCAGGGCCGCTCATGACCGCGAAAGCACGGCCATTATAACATTTAACACTCTGCGCAGGTTGTACACTTTCACCGCGAGTCGTGATTCCCATATGCTTGGGTTAATTACTCCCAAACTACACTTTGCCGAGGTGCATAGCGGGGTTTCACTATGAAGTCTTTCAAAGGGTCGTCTAACAAGTTAGGGCCGCGAGGTTTTCCACGGCAAGCGGATATAGAGCCCCCTTCCAAATGGTTCACACCCGCAGCGAGACACACATAAGGACGAGGAGGCCGCACTATAACCATCATGGCATGCCCCTCTTGCGCCATAAAGGTAACCTCTAACAAGCTAGAAAATTAACCTCATACTTGACTAAAGCCAGAGCCATGTAGCCCTCACGGTTGTACTGTGCTCACTTACAGATAAGTCCTTAGGGAGGACAAGAGCAAAATGTACTCTTCCCCTTTAATTTTCCGTTGCTAAAAAGCGAGTTTTAAACCTTTGTTGCGTATAGCATTAATCAAGTTACAGATCATCATGGTTATTCTTTAAGCACTAGCATAAGTTACCACATGCATTATCCTGGGTAAACAAGGTATAAGATCAAATCACTAGGATAACCTTAATGGCAAACAAGGATAGCACATGCATGTATGAATTTAGCAAAACATGTTGAATAGGTAACAAGGATGATCCCATGCTATACTTGCCTTGCTCAACAAAGCCTTGGTGATATGGTTCGTCGAGAATTCCCGATCACCAACGTATTGCTCACCGTCTATACTCCACAATAGATCAACACACAATCATCCAGATCCAAACATGCATAGCAAACAAGAGTATAGATTAGAACAGTACACCAATCATAAAATAAAGATAAAGAGTTTAGAAAACGAATCTACGCAAATCTAGGATCACACAGACGCTTGAATCACAAAAATTGGAATTAAAACGGTGATTATATGGGCTAAACAAAATTAAACTATAGATCTGATTAAAAAGCTAGAAAAATTGTTCAACAGAGGCATAAATAGATAGATTATAAAATTATGAATCTAACGCAACTTGAACGGATCAAATCGGAGTTAATTTGCAAAAGTTATAAGCAATTGAAACCAGTGGCAAACTTGTAATTAGACTGAAATTCGAAATTCAAATTTTAAATCTGAATTTAATTCAAACCGAGGACTGCGGGTTCAATAATCCGAAAAGCCAGGGTCTCTTTACAAAAAGGCAGGGGTGTCCTTATAAAACCTCACCCCGAAGGGGTATCGGCCACCGAGGGCCGTTGGATCTAAGATGGATGGCCCAGATTAAAACAGAGGGGGAGAGAGAGGGGAACAGCCGGCCGGGAATAGTGACCCGACGGCGGCGCCATCGCCGGCGGCGAGGGAGCTCGTCGGCGAACTCGTGCCGGCCCTAGAGTGCCTTCGGTTTCGAACGGGAAGACACGGGGAGAAAGAGGGGACCAAGGCGAGCTCACCGAGGGTATTCGCGTGGCTTGGGGAGCGACGGAGACGGCGGCGGCGACAGAAAAAGGCGGACGGCTGCCTCCCCGCAAGCATCGGGCGGCGTTAGCTCTTGACCGAGGGCAAGAAAAAGAGAGAGGAGAGGTTCAGCGGCGTCGCGGCGCCGGGCGCGAAGCTTCGGCCGAGAGCTTCATCATGCGGCGGATCGACGGCTTGAAGGCGGAGCAGCGCAGCGGCGGCGGCTCGGTAGGGTTGCGGCGCGGCGGGCTGCGTCTCCTCTGAAGCGAAACGGCGGGCCGAGCTAGGGTCTGGATGGGGCGGTGCAGCGCTGAGCACCGGCTTTTTATAGCCCGGAGGTCACGCCGTGCATGGAAAGGGGAGCTCCGAGCGGGTTCGACGAAGGAAGGCGGCGACTTCCATTTTTGGAAGGTGACCGAGGAGGAAGAAAGGAAGGCGGGGTGTCCGGCTGACGTGCGGGTCCCACCTGTCGGCGCCGAACAGAAGAGAAAGGGGAGGGCGCGTTGGGCCTGCTTCGGTTTGGCCCTTCTCGGTGGGCAGCGGGAAAAAAAAAAAGGAGGAGGGAATGGGCCTTCGGGCCAAATAGGGAGAAAGAGGGTGAGGAATTCATTTCCTTTTCTTTTCTTTTGTTTAAACCGAAATTTGAAATATAATTCAAAATCCAAATTCAAATTTGAACCAAACCACTCAATACGAAATATTAGTGCACCAAAGATGTATGCATCAAACATGTGTCTACCTTATAGTTGATTTTAATTTAATAAAATTAATTATTACTCTATGTTTAATGCACTCATACAATTGCATAATAATTCAATTTCGCCTATTTTGGAAAAATGCAATTTCGAGGGTGTTACAAATTCTACCCCCTTAACTAATTCTCGTCCTCGAGAATTGGATAAGCTTACTCGAACAACTCTAGCGATATGACTTCCTCGGATCATCCTCCTCTCTTTCCCAAGTTGCCTCATCCTCGAGTACCGGTTCCACTGTACCTTGCACATCTTGATAACCCTCAAGCCCGGTTACTCGCTCTGCGGTCTCCAAAATTCTCACCGGATACTCCTCATAAGTCGGGTCATCACTAACAAAGAATCTCTTCCAGAGGTATCTGTTCCTCGGTACTCGCAAACACTTCTTCACCGTGACACATGGAACACATCATGCACACCGACAATGCAATGTCGGCAACTCTAGTTGATAAGCCACTTCTCCACGTCTCTCAAGAACTTTGAAAGGTCCAATATACCTTGGGGCTAGCTTCCCTTTCATGTTAAACCTCTTCACATTTCTCATAGGTGACACCTTCAAATAGACATAGTCACCTACTTGAAACACCGGTTCCGTCTTCTAGTATCACGTAACTCTTCCGACGAGACTGTGCCACTCTCAAGTTATCTCGATCATTCTCACTTGCTTTTCAGCATCTTTCGTAACATCTGGTCCAAACACTTGGCTCTCTCTGTTTGATTCCAAAACAGCGGTGTCCCTGCATTTGCGGCCATACAAAGCTTCAAATGGTGCCATCTTGAGACTCTTCGATAACTTGTTGTTGTATGAGAACTCGCATAAGGCAAGTTGCTATCCCAAATAGTACCGTGCTGCAATGCACAAGCTCTCAACATATCCTCCAATATCTGATTTGTTCTTTTTCAGTCGGCCATCGGTCCCGAGGATGATACGTGAACTGAAATTCAGCTTTGTCCCAAGTGACTCATGCACACTCCTCCGCATTATGATGTGAACGAGAACCTCTGTCGACACGATCTTCTTCTAACACCATGCGGACTCACAATCCTTTCCATATACAACTCGCTAACTTATGTCCATTGTAAGTAGTTTTGACCAGGTATAAAGTGAGCAACTTTAGTCAACCGATCCACTATTACCCATATCGAGTCATACCCTCTCTCCGAGTCCGTGGCAATCCAACTATAAAATCCATACCAACTTCTTCCCACTTCCACTCGGGTATCTTCATAGGTCAGTAGTAACCTGCCAGGTCGTTGATGTTCGGCTTTGACCCTCGACAAGTGTCACACAAGGCTACATACTACGCCACATCTCTTTTCAGTCCATACCACCAAAGTACTTCTCTTTCAAATCCAAGTACATCTTGGTACTTCCCCGGTGTATAGAATAAGCGGACTCATGGGCTTCTCGCAGAATTGCATCACGGATAGCTTTCACAACAGGTACACATATCCTCTTCCCGAACCAAAGGGTCCCATTGTCATCCAATCGGAATCCAGGTGCTTTGCCAATCACTATATTTTCAGCAATCTCCTTTAGTTTCACATCTTCCAGCTGACCCTTGCGGATTTCTCGCTCTAGAGTCGGCTCAACTACCAACTCCACTGTACTATTAACCAAACCCGCATTGAGATGTTCCATCTCGGCACACAACTCCTTAGGCACGGGCGTGGTCCGAATCCCATTGGCGTAGCTCTTCCGCTAAGAGCATCGGCTACAACATTCGCCTTTCCAGGATGATAGTGCACATCTAGATCATAATCCTTGATCAATTCCAACCAACGGCGTTGCCTCAAATTCAAATCTGACTGAGTGAAAATGTACTTCAAACTCTTGTGATCAGTGTATATGTCACTCTTATGCCCAATAAGATAGTGCCTCCATATCTTCAAAGCATGAACCACTGCAGCTAACTCCAAATCATGAGTAGGATAATTCAACTCATGCTTCCTTAGCTGCCTCGATGCATAAGCCACTACTCTTCCTTCTTGCATGAGAACACATCCCAAACCAAGACGAGACGCATCACAATAGATCGAGAAATTTTTGCTCAAGTCTGGTAGTATCAATACCGGTGCTGTAGTCAACCTCTTCTTCAACTCCTCAAAGCTAGACTGACACGCAGAAGACCATACAAACTTAGCATTCTTCTCCAGTAGTGCAGTCATAGGCTTGGCAAGCTTGGAGAAACCTTCAATGAACCTCCGGTAATATCCAAACCAATCCAAGAAAACTCCGGATCTCGGTGGATGGTAGTAGGTGGTGTCCAATCCAAAACATCCTTCACCTTGCTAGGATCCACCGCAATACCACCATTGGAGACAACATGACCAAGGAAAGAAACCTCCTTCAGCCAGAACTCACACTTGCTTCGCTTCGCATACAACTGGTGTTCTCTGAGCTTCTGTAAGACCAACCTCAAATGTTCAACGATGTTCTTCCTCATTCTTGGAGAATACCAGTATATCATCAATGAATACCACAACAAACTTATCCAAGTATTCCATAAACACCTTGTTCATCAAGTACATAAAGTATGCAGGAGCATTGGTCAATCCAAAAGACATAACTGTGTACTCATACAACCCATACCTGGTAGTGAATGCTGTCTTTGGTATGTCTGTAGCTCGAATCTTCGATTGATGATATCCGGATCGCAGATCAATCTTAGAGAAAACACAAGCACCTCTCAACTGATCAAATAAGTCATCAATTCTAGGCAAGGGATACTTGTTCTTGATAGTAACCTCATTAAGTGATCTATAGTCAACACACATCCTCTGAGTACCATCCTTCTTATCAACAAATATAACTGGGTGCTCCCTGTGGTGAAGAACTAGGGGCGAATTAAAACCTTTTTCCAACAACTCTTTTAATTGTTTCTTTAACTCTTCTAATTCGGTACCCCCATTCTATATGGACGCTTAGCAATAGGTGGAGTACCGGGTAAAAGCTCAATAATAAATTCAATGTCTCGGTCCGTGGCATACCTGGCAAATCCTCGAAACACATCCGGAAACTCTTCCACTACGCTGCGTTCTGGCTGGTGATCACCTCCATTCAACCGGTTCATGATGGCGGTAGGTTGAGGCTGCACCGCCACATCAACACCGATTCTGTCTCCACTTGGCGTTGTCGAACAACCACTTTCTCTTGACACTGAATTACCACCTTGTGCTTCTTCATCCAGTCCATACCCGGAATCAAGTCAATCCCAAATGTTCTCAACACTATCGGGCAAACCTTGAAGTCTACCCCCTTATAGACAGACTAGTCTGCCGGACATTTATATTGTCTTGACATACTTCCACCCGGTGAATTTACTATGAAGTTATTTTTTTCAGAGCACATACCGGGATGCCATGCTTTTGGATAAAAATATGCGAGATAAAAGAATGCGAAGCTCCAGAGTCAAAAAGAACAAGAGCGGAGATGGAATTGACACCGAACGTACCGAGCATGACTTCTGGTGCTTCCCGGACAAGATCGGGCCGCCACATGATTCACCTTCCCAACAATGGTCATCCGGTTGTTCACCTTCTCCGGTTGTTGCTCAGTTGCTGGGGTGTCTGCGGGGTTACGCTTCTTGGGGCAATTGTAAGACAAGTGACCAGCCTCACACAGCAGATATAGCACCTATTGGGGGTATTAGGTGCACTGTTCTTCATGGGGGTGTTGTTGGGATTTCCTGGACGAGGTGCCTGATTGCCATACTGCTGTGGTGGACGCTGACCACCACTCTGCTGCGGGTACTGAGAATGCTGCTGGTTCTGATTGCGGCTCCACTGAGGGGGAGGGCCATGGTACTTGGACGGTTGCACCCGAGTATTGCGGGGTGGGTTGTTGTTCCCAGAGGGTGCTCCCCGCCATTTCCTCTTCCTCCTCTCCCTTCTCATTGAACTCTGCGCGCAGGTTGCCCACCACAATGGCACGATCTACCAATGCATGGAAGTTGGGGTAGATGTTGGAAGAGAGCTGCAACCTGAGATCATTGTAGAGTCCCTTCAAGAAGCGTGCCTGCTTCTTGGCATCATTGTCAACATCTTCTGGAGCATAGCGGGACAGCTGCGAGAACCGATCACGGTACTCACTCACCGTCATGGAACCTTGCCTCAGTCGGCGGAACTCCTCCTTCTTGATCTCCATCTCACCATCTGGGATGTGGTGAGTCCTGAATGCCTCACGGAATTCCTGCCAAGTGATCTGATTGGGGTGGGGATGGCTATACTTGGTAGGACTCCCACCAGTGCTCGAGCTGATCCTTGCAGTTGGCCGGAACCATAGAGCACCTTCTCCTGTCATTGCAATTGCGCTAGGTTCGATTTGCTTCTCCACCGCACGAAGCCAGTCATCAGCCTCTAGTGGGTCAGCAAGTGTGAGAGAACACAGCGGACGACCCTTCATGAAGTCACCACGCTTGTCCCTAGGTGGTGGTGGTGGAGGAGGTGGCGGTGGTGCAACCGGCTGATTCTCGATGTGTTGCACCAAGGTCTGCAGCAACTGAGTTTGTGTTGCAAACATCTGTTCCATGGTCGGCGGTGGCGGTGGTGGAGGTGGCGGTGGTGGAGGATAGTTGCCAGCACCCCTACCACCCCTACGCCCTCTAGCTCCTCTGCCCCTGGCTGCCATCTGGTTTCCAAAAGCAAATGCTCAAGTTTAGCATATACCCAACCAAACGAATCACTAATGCAAGTAAACACTGAATCTGAAAGTTTCTGGGCGTCTCCATGCAACAGCAGCACAGTAATTCAGTCATAACTCAAGCTATAGATAATCAAATGTGTCGTGGCATATATGGATGGAAAGCTTAAGAAATTATCTACAACTTTCGTTCAGGTGAGATTTCCAGATTCTGACGTTAACTAGGAGTAAAACAACAAAACTTTAATTCTGTCCAGAGAGGCTGTCAGCGCAGAAACCTTCAACTCCAACAATTATATCTCTCAAACTATAACTGATAAAAAGGTGATTCCAGCGGAATTTGAAAGATATTGAAGTCTAATTACTCTCATAAAAATTTCATAAATTTTGCACGAACAGCTTGGCGGGTATCAACTAAAGAGCACAGACTGCTCCAGAGACAGATTTCAGCAAAACGATATAACCGACCCAAACTTAAACATATATTAAACTAACTTAGAAATTCTTAAACATTGGGACTTGTGGACATGCCCACAATCTCCCAGCACTCATTACAAAGACCCAAATCAAACATAGCCATAATGATAATCATCCAAACATTAAAAGTTCACAAGCACACACTTGACTCGACTAGACTCAACCATGACACTAACGTGATAAGATAATGGTGGTTCCAACTCCTAAGCTAGTAAAGCTTCTTGTAACGCCTTGACGATGGAGTTCCTCCCTAAGATTGTCACCATCCCTTTGGCTCCTCTTATGGGCCTTTTGTTGAGCATGCAACTCATACTTGAGACGCGTGTTCTCCCTCATCACCTCGTGAGCAAAGTGGACAAGTGATTGAGTGGTTGGATCAGCACCAACCGGCCCAAGCATTGCCCATCCATACTCTATATCGGCACGGGGGAGATACCGGTTCTCATCTTCTTCCATGTCATGAAAGCGCCTCGCACGAAGATCAAAATAAGCTTCCCCGTGCTGCGGCTTCAAGATCGGCAATAAGAGTAGCACGCCCCGCTAGATGCTTGTAGGAGCCAACCACCTTGAATCCTCTCACCCCGTTGCTCCAAGTAGAGAGAACAGCGGTTGTCTTCCAAAGAAGCATCCTCAAGAGGGTGGACATACTCATAGCAATGATACTCAACGGTGTATTGATCATGGTAGTAATCATGAATCGATCAACCAGTGAGTATGGTAGTAGTGATCATCATGCCCATGTCCAAGTAGAGGCTCTTGGTCCATCCCATGGGAAGATCATCATCTTCATCTGCGCCATCTTGTGGTGGTGGTGATGGGGGCGGCCGTGGGTTGCCCCCAGCACCATCTTCCTCTTGGAGCTCCTCCATGGCTTCTTCTTCATCGTCGGAGATGGGGATAACCTCCACCTCGGGCTCCACAGTGCTTTGGCGCTTCCACCGGAGCTCCACTTCGGGCTCCACAGTGCGGGCACTTCCTCTTCAGGCTCCAATGGTGCAAGCACAACTTCGGGGTGGTTGGTAGCCTCCAACGCGCTTATGGGGGTGGTACGGGTGCGTGCCATTCTACGAGTTAGACAAAGATTAAGTTAGAGATAGAAACAATAACTTTTGCAAATGAATATGAGATATATAGCATAAAATTTTAGCAAATAACAAGATAATGTTGTAAGCATGAAATAAGTGAGACAAAGAAGCTATAAACGACCATTACTAACTAGGCTTGCGTCCTACAAATCAACACGGCTTTGATACCAATTTGTCATACCCAGTTTAAGGATAAAATCAATACCAAACCATATGTGTGCCCGAGACCAATCACACACATATAGTCACAAATCACTGGAGTATCATGCTCGGTGCCTTTATTACATCACAAATAGTACTTTATTACATAAATGTTCTCAAAGACTCAAAAAAATAAAAAGTAGATAACTAGCACTCCGAATAGACTCTATAACCACAGGGGACGTCAACTGGTGAAGCACAAGACTAGTAGTCCTCATCAGAGTCCTCATAGACATGATTATCTGTTACCCATCCGGGATTTTCCAAGTAATAGAAATAAACAAGCGTAAGTACATGTCGTACTTAACAAGAATAACATGGGGTTAATGAGGCTCAAAAGGCTGACACGGTTTACAAATTTAGCAACTTTTATCATATCTTAATTTTAGCAATGTGAGTAGCAACAAGTAGCATAAATCCCAATTAAACCAGATAACCATATGATCATGTAAGCAATGATTAAAGTATAGCAAAAACAATAACAACAATTTTCATCACAAAACTCCTTCGCACAAAACACTATTCAATAAGAAGTCCAGGCCGCTCATGACCGCGAGCACGGCTGTTATAACAGTTTTAACACTCTGCAGAGGTTGTACACTTTCACCGCGAGTCGTGATTCCCATATGCTTGGGTTAATTACTCCCAAACTACACTGCCGAGGTGCATAGCAGGGTTTCACTATGAAGTCTTTCAAAGGGTCGTCTAACAAGTTAGGGCCGCGAGGTTTCCACGGCAAGCAGATATAGAGCCCCCCTTCCAAATGGTTCACACCCGCAGCAGACACACACAATAAGGACAGAGGCCGCACTATAACCATCATGGCATGCCCCTCTTGCGCCATAAAGGTAACCTCTAACAAGCTAGAAAATTAACCTCATACTTGACTAAAGCCAGAGCCATGTAGCCCTCACGGTTGTACTGTGCTCACTTACAGATAAGTCCTTAGGGAGGACAAGAGCAAACAGGTACTCTTCCCCTTTAATTTTCCGTTGCTAAAAAGCGAGTTTTAAACCTTTGTTGCGTATAGCATTAATCAAGTTACAGATCATCATGGTTATTCTTTAAGCACTAGCATAAGTTACCACATGCATTATCCCAGGGTAAACAAGGTATAAGATCAAATCACTAGGATAACCTTAATGGCAAACAAGGATAGCACATGCAGTATGAATTTAGCAAAACATATTGAATAGGTAACAAGGATGATCCCATGCTATACTTGCCTTGCTCAACAAAGCCTTGGTGATATGGTTCGTCAGAGAATTCCTGATCACCAACGTATTGCTCACCGTCTATACTCCACAATAGATCAACACACAATCATCCAGATCCAAACATGCATAGCAAACAAGAGTATAGATTAGAACAGTACACCAATCATAAAATAAAGATAAAGAGTTTAGAAAAACGAATCTACGCAAATCTAGGATCACACGACGCTTGAATCACAAAAATTGGAATTAAAACGGTGATTATATGGGCTAAACAAAATTAAACTATAGATCTGATTAAAAAGCTAGAAAAATTGTTCAACAGAGGCATAAATAGATAGATTATGAAATTATGAATCTAACGCAACTTGAACGGATCAAATCGGAGTTAATTTGCAAAAGTTATAAGCAATTGAAACCAGTGGCAAACTTGTAATTAGACTGAAATTCGAAATTCAAATTTTAAATCTGAATTTAATTCAAACCGAGGACTGCGGGTTCAATAATCCGAAAAGCCAGGGTCTCTTTACAAAAAAAAGGCAGGGGTGTCCTTATAAAACCTCACCCCGAAGGGGTATCGGCCACCGAGGGCCGTTGGATCTAAGATGGATGGCCCGGTTAAAAATGTAGGGGGGAGAGAGGGGGAACAAATGGCGGGAACAAGGGACCCGACGGCGGCGCCTATCGCCGGGCGGGCGAGGGAGCTCGTCGGCGAACTCGTGCCAGGCCCTAGAGTGCTCGGTTTGAACGGGGAAGACACGGGGAGAAAGAGGGGACCAAGGCGAGCTCACCGAGGGTATTCGCGTGGCTTGGGGAGCGACGGAGACGGCGTGCGACAGGAAAAGGCGGACGGCGGCTCCTGCAAGCATCGGCGCGGCGGTTAGCTCTTGACCGAGGGCAAGAAAAAGAGAGAGGAGAGGTTCAGCGGCGCGCGCGTCGCCGGGCGCTGGAAGCTCTCGGCCGAGCTCATCGCGGGCGGATCGACGGCTTGAAGGCGGAGGCGGAGCGGCGGCGGCTCGGTAGGGTTGCGGCGGCGGCCGCGCCTCCTCCGGGCGAAACGGCGGGTCGAGCTAGGGGCTGGATGGGGGCGGTGCAACGGAGCACCGGCTTTTATAGCCCCAGGTCGCGCCGCGGCATGGAAAGGGGAGCTCCGAGCGGGTTCGACGAAGGAAGGCGGCGACTTCCATTTTTGGAAGGTGACCGAGGAGGAAGAAAGGAAGGCGGGGTGTCCTACCGACGTGGCGGGTCCCACCCGTCGGCGCCCGAACGTAAGAGAAAGGGGAGGGCGCGTTGGGCCTGCTGTTGGGCCTTCTACCGGGCCGCTGGAAAAAAAAAAAGAAGGAGGAGGGAATGGGCCTTCGGGCCAAATAGGGAGAAAGAGGGTGAGGAATTCATTTCCTTTTCTTTTTCTTTTGTTTAAACCAGAATTTGAAATATAATTCAAAATCCAAATTCAAATTTGAACCAAACCACTCAATACGAAATATTAGTGCACCAAAGATGTATGCATCAAACATGTGTCTACCTTATAGTTGATTTTAATTTAATAAAATTAATTATTACTCTATGTTTAATGCACTCATACAATTGCATAATAATTCAATTTCGCCTATTTTGGAAAAATGCAATTTCGTGGTGTTACAAAGACTGGAATTCGGGTCATGCCTTTTGGCCTTACAAACCCTCCTGCCACCTTTCAATCACTAATGAACACAATCTTCCAACCATTGCTCGGAAATGTGTTCTTGTATTTGTAGATGACATCCTCATTTACAAATCCAACTCTTGAAGCTCATAGGGATCATCTTACTCAAGTATTCCAGATCCTGCAGCAACACCAGCTGTTGTTGAAAAGATCTAAATGTTCATTTGGTCAACAACATCTAGAGTACTTAGGGCATATCATCAGTAAGGAAGGTGTAGCCACTGATCCTAAGAAGATTGATGCTGTGGCCCACTGGCCCACTCCTGCTAATGCTAAGCAACTAAGGGGATTTCTAGGTTTGTTTGGCTATTATAGAAAATTCATCAAGAGTTATGGAGTGATAAGTAGACCTTTAACAGACCTGCTCAAAAAGGATGTCTTATTTCACTGGACTCCTCAACTTCAGCTCTGTTTTGATAATCTTAAGCAAGCATTGATTTCTGCTCCTGTGTTAGTGCGCCTGACTTTACCAAATCATTCACTATAGAGACAGATGCATCTTCAATTGGCATTGGTGTTGACTCTCCCAAGATCATCATCCAGTGGCATATATTAGCAAAGCATTAGGACCAAAAGCACAAGCTATGTCCACATATGAAAAAAAGAATGCATGGCGCTCATCTTGGCAATCAAGAAATGGAAGTCCTATCTCCGGATAGAGAATTCACCATTGTAACTCCACCATAAAAGTCTTATTCATCTGGGTGAACAAAAGTTACATGAGGGAATGCAATAAAAAGCCTTCATCAAACTATTGGGGTTGCAATACAAGATTGTGTACAAAAAAGGGCTAGAAAACAAGGTCAGTAGATGCCCTTTCCGGACAAAAAGTTGAACCTGCGACGCCTATGCCATATCTGCCAGTGTCCCTAAATGGTTAGAAATCATTGTGGAAGGTTATACTCAAGACCCTAGCACTAAGCAAATGTTGACTGAACTCGAGTCTCACTAGATCCAATGAGAAAGGACTCTCCTTAACTGATGGAATTATCAAATATAAGAATAGAATTTGGCCGGGCAATCACTCACGAAGCTCAACAAGTGTTGACGGTGGATAACATCAACTTTTATTAGAACTTTAGACATGAAAGGATATACGAATACACACTAGTTTAGGGTTTTAACTGATAATTTCCACAAGTTTTATATATTCAGTATTTTTTGGAGATTATGCTAGAAAAGCATAAAAGAGGGATTAGAGTGCATAATTACCATGAAACTTAACCGTGATGGTAAAGGGCGTTATTAGACTTGGGAAGGATCTAGAAGACACCCGCAAGGGGCCCCACGTAGGAGACCAGGTGGGGCGGCCGGCCCTACCATGGCGGCGGCGGCCCTAGGGTTTCTGGCCGCCGTCTTCTAGAAGCTTCCTCCACCGCCTCCCATAATGCATCTCGGCCCTTGGTTAAGTCGGTTTGACCCTGCGGCGCACGTTCATCCCACCGGACTATAAATAAAGGGGTAGACCCCCCTGGAGACACACCATCATTATTCATCAAGGCCTCAAGCCTTCAAGCATCAAGAAGCCCTCTAGTTCATCAAGAGCCTTCTAGTTCATAGTTCTAGTTAGTTAGATTAGAAGTAGAGGAGATCTTGTTCTTCATCGGGATCTGGAGCCCCCGGCATCTGTCTAGAGCGCAGGAGTTCGGTATAGTTCTTGTTCTTTCTTTCTTATTGTATTCTTCATTATGATTAGGAAGACTTTATTCTTAATAGTTCATATGTTCTTAATTGCAATAGTCATCGTCTACTTTGATTTTATGTCTAGTATAGTTGGTTTGATCTTATTGAATTCATGTAATTGCTCGTATAGCGTTTATCCAAACGATCGTTGGGTAGATGGTAGACAATACGTAGACGTGGTGTCTAGATATCCTATTTATCTGCGAGTGCACCCTGATGTGCCAGTCGTGTGGTAGTCCGCGCATGACAAATTTGCGTTGGTTTCTCCGTAGTCCATCCCCCGCACGTAGGCAAGCGGTGCGGTCGCCGCGGTTGGGTGATGACTCTATTTCACATACTTCCTAGATGATGCCCTTTACATGTGATTATGATATAGGACTAATCTAACAATGATTACTAGATGTAATTGCACTGATTAGAGTATGCATTGATGTAGTTATAGAATTACCTTAGACAGTTATTCCTTACTTTATCCATTGGCTAACTATGATTATGACTAGAAAGTGCTCTGATGTTTATCTATATATTTAAGATGCGTGATTATACTTATCACCTATATTTATCTATATTTATCTTATGACATCTGCCTGTTATGAGTAGAGTAGATGACATTGGTAACATCACTTATTCATTGTATATAATTCATTATTAATATAATATATTAGAGTTTATCCAAGCTTTTCCAGTGGTATAAATATAAATCGACAACCTGGTAGAACTCCCTAGGTAAAATGCTACAATGGCATAATTATCTATCCATTTGCGAACTGATTCTAGTTTATATCTATATTTCTGCCTAGTCATATTAAATGATACATATATATACCTATATTTATTCTTTAGCATATACAATTTGGGATAACAACTTAATTCATGCTCGGGAATATTGGTGATAGATAAGTGGCTAGTTGCTAATGACAAGTTAATTTAATATCATGTGTTTCTAATCTCGTTAATTAGTAATGACGATTAGAAATACCAACAAGCATTTTTGGTGCCGTTGTTTAGGAAGGCATAATAAACTTAGGAAATATTGATAACATATATACATAATGGATTAGGTTATATTACCGATCGATCTCTAACTCAAATAGGCACACCCTTGTTTTTTTATCATTTGCTTATCTTATGCAGGGTGATGAATGAATAGTTTTCTCTTCCAAAGAACTTCACTAACAATCCAGAGAAACTCCTTAGAAAGAAGAAGTTTGTAGAAGCAAGGGATAAATTTAAGTCACCATCAAGAACACCCATTGCTGCTCAAGCTAGCTCTTCGAAGGAGCCGGCTCAACACTTTGAAGAAAAAATAGAAGAAGAATTAGAAGAACAAGTAGAAGAACAAATAGAAGAGCAATTAGAAAAAAACCTAGCTCCTGTGTTTGAAGACATGGCTGAGAAGATATTGCATGAGTTCTCTACCCCAACAACAGCAAACATCCTGATGGGGACGTGATTCCCGATCTTCCGTCAGGTTCAAGATAACTATCGATTTAGTCGGAGAGCGACACACCGATCCGACTTCAGATCACAAAGACCCAAACCCTGCAATCTTAGCACCACGTCTCCTCTGGTTATCAACCGTGTCACAATCCGGTTGACCTCGCCAAGAAGGCTAATTCCTGCTGCGAATCGAAGAACACAAGCAAGAACAAGATAATACGCAACTCAAGAAAAGTGACAATTGCAGATATATGATTAAGATCACGAGTTGGGGTCTCACAAACCGATAACGGCGACTGTTCGATGACAGATTAATCTAAAGCAAAACCCAAACCCTAACGTAGGCGGCGGCTACTGATTATATAGTCTAAGGGACGTGCAAGCACCCTCATTCACGTCCTCCTCATGGGCCTATACGTTACATGGCCCGACGGCCCAAAAGACAGCAATGCAATGCCTAAACAGATTCTAGACGCTTACTTGTTTTGATGATTCCCGTTGACTCTGATGGAATTTAGACCTCAAACCAAAGCCATTAGTTAGCTTATGAAATTATCTTTCCATCCATATGTGGATCATCAAAAACGGAGTTCGGATGTGTCCTGGGCGTCTGATTTACCGCTCGCTGGTCCTGAAGGCCGAGACTGACGCGAACTCGAGTTGGACTGGGCCTCTAGCTTGGCTTGGACGCCCTTGCTGGCCCCCTAAGGTGGTGGCCAAGGAGGAGGACGTCCAAGGGCTTCCTTGGTGTGTTTTCCATCTTCTCGGAACGTGCTCCAACTTGGGCCAAGGTCCCAAGTGTGAATATCCAGCCCATGACAATAATGTAGCTCCTGACAGCAACAGTGACAGAGTGTCTTAATAATTTGGAGGCCTTGACAACGTGATATTGAGATGGGACCTGATTTATTTGAAAGCTTATCAAATAAGCTTTCCATCAAGTACTCATTGACCTCAATCACACTCCGGATGGTTGAGTTACGGCCTTCCCAATGAGGTACTATCGGGTCACTGATGAATCTTGATTGCCCTGCACTTTGAGAAATATTTGTACCTACAAGCAAATAGGAACATGTACATGTGGAACCAAGTGAGTTACACCAAAAATCACTAAACAAGCTCACCTTATAATCAATGGTTGTATCTAAATGTGTCATGTCCTCATCATCCTTCCCTTCTTGACAACAAACCGTCCTCGGTTTGAGGTTAGGTGCAGGACATATTGTAGGTAGTAGCCAACATAGCTTCCCTTCTTGAAATTCAACTTGTTTCTTTGTAACAAAACTAGAAGCACTTGACATGATAAAATTATAGCTATTGCAGCCCTCTAGTTGATCATATTTTTGTATAGTAAAAGGAGATTTCAGATTTGAACAAATATAGACACGATGCACCATATACTCTCCTTTATAATTATATTTGCCAACAAAGTGATATATACATCTAGATAACCATGGCAATTCAGTATATTTAAATTTTTTCTTCCAAAATATTAAGAGCACATAGAGTATCAAACTCAATATAACCCAAAGTATTTAAAGAAGATAATAATTTTAGCTCATCCTTTTCAAAGTGGTAATGGGAAGACAATATTTACTTGCAAAGAATATTTTGTTCCAAAATATAAGAATCAATTTCTTTCACAAGTGGTGGCATAGCAATAATAAAAGTGCTATCATGCAACTTCTCTTCATCACAAATATCAGTAGAATCATCATGTGGTAAAGGTAAATCAAGAGAAGGTTCTAGTATTGCATTAATAGCATCATTGGTGGACAAATTCAGCATCTCAAGAGAGCTCTTACCTGAGACAGTTACCTATTCTTTCTCTATTACCTTGTCCTCTTTCTTGGATACATGCTGCAAACTATTAGTTTCAACAAAAGACAAAGCAATATCTTTATTTTGTAAAAATTCAGATTTAGATGAAGATATCTTAACATCTGAAATAACCCATTCTTTTCTAAAAGGCTCATTCTTTCTTCTCTTCACTCTCATAAGATCTTCTCTTAAAATTTCAGCAAATGGTCATAGGTATGAGAGTAATGTTTCTACTATTGTATTTGAATGAATATTTATTAGCAATCATATTGTGCATAACCTTATTTTCAGATATCCATGGTTTACCAAATAATAAATGACAAGATTGCATAGGTACTATATCAAAATCTGCACTATCCTTATAAACACCAAGGGAAAATTTAATGTGTGCAATTTCAGTTACCTTTATTTTATCCCAAGAATTTACCCAAAGGCATGTAGTATGGATGTGGATGTGGCTTTGTGGTGAGACCAAGCTTCTCAACCAACTCTAAGCTTACAAGGTTGTTGCAACTCTCACCATCGATCATGACACGACAACGTGCCTCTTTCACAACAAAATATGTTTGGAACACGTTGTTGAACCGGTTTTGCTCTGCCTTCTCCATTTGGGAACCGAGCACTTGATGTGCAAACTCGTGGTGCATGTGGAAAGTGGTTGTGATGATGTCGCCGCAACTATGGAGGAAGACGGCTGATCCATGATGACCTGCAACTCACACTTAAAAAAAAGAAACTTGTTGTTTGGTATTGTTAGAAATCAAAAGCCCTATCAACTACAATATGTGTCGGTGGAAGCACACTCTCACACGTCTTACCAAATTCTTACAAGTGTTCTTACCAAAGCAAGACAGTGAATGGTACAACCGGTGGCTGGTTCGTGATACCTGTGAGGATGTGGCACCAAAATTGCAAGGGTCTTTTTTCTCAGATCGATCCAAGTATATATGTGGAGCTTGGAAGGCACACAAAGAAACAAATTTATATATGTGGCACACAATTTAATAACAGATATAGCAATATTGAATAAACGTCCAAAGCACTTGTCCTAGTTGCTGGCCTATGCGTGTTCCTAGCACCAATTAGGATAAATAAGGGAGTGAAACAAGGATAAAAGGAACAATTATAAATGAAACCAATGGACATGAACAAGGCAAAGGCACCACACAAAATAGAGCAATTAGTTGTTCCTTATGTGCTCCTATTCTCTTCTCTTTTCTTTTACTATTTTTTATTTTTATACAAACTTTTTCTTTTGATCTTTTGATATTTTTTCTCAAGTAAGGAGCACACAAGAACAAACCATAAAAAATTTGAGCTCAATTGGATAAAAGATGTGGTGTATAGAAAATAAGTATTGTGCTCTCAAAATAACACCAAAATTTGTGGGCCCAAAAACTCGATTTTGCTGATTGAATTTCGCAAATCTAATTTTTTTAAGCGAACCCAAATTGCTGGGATGAAACAAATCTAAAATTTTAAGTTCGTTCTCCGTAGATATAGAATTTGCCCTGCTTTCGAGTTTGGACGAAAAAGTTATGATCTGTTTTTAAGGTAGGTCATCGGATCGGTTTTATATGGACACAAGATGCAAATCGATGATGATATATAATGGTTGCGGATGGAGGGATCAACACAAATTAAAGAAGAACACGATATAAACCAGCAATAAGACGTTGACCAAGGACACAAACTCAATACAAATAACTCGAAACTAAATTATGCAAAGGCTATGGCGTGGTCGGGCTCTAGGATGGGAAACAATTATGGCCGCGGATTATGGGATGAAGACAAAACACAAACTATGGGATAACTTCGAACCTGATGGTATACCTTAAGCTCTGATACCAAATAATGCATCCGGCCCAGTTGGGGTTGGATGAAAAGCCCGACACACCGATCCGGATTCCCTGAATCCTGCAATCTTAGCACCGACAGCCGAAATTATGACGCACGGATCCGGCTACAACGCCACTAGGGCCTCTTGTTGCGTCTTGGCAATCTTAGCACCGCACTTCGGCGCACTCCTTCCAGAAAAGGCCCAATCGTCCCAAAAGACTAGTCTGATGGAGGAAGGGTGGCTCTCCCTTTTTAAGGTGGTTTCCTCCTCTCAAGCTAAGCAAGGTGAGATTATTTAGAGGCTCACACGGTCGCCGCCCGACTACAACTGGGCCACTTGGCCCATTTTTTTTGTTGCGTCTTTGGCAGCGGATAATAGTGGAGGATGTCCTCATCATTCCCACCCCCTTAAACAAGGGCCTAGCTCTGATACCACTTGATGGGGACGTGATTCCCGATCTTCCATCAGGTTCAAGATAACTATCGATTTAGTCGGAGAGCGACACACCGATCCGGCTTTAGATCACAAAGACCCAAACCCTGCAACCTTAGCACCACGTCTCCTCTGGTTATCAACCGTGTCACAATCCGGTTGACCTCGCCAAGAAGGCTAATCCCTGCTGCGAATCGAAGAACACAAGCAAGAACAAGATAATACGCAACTCAAGAAAAGTGACAATTGCGGATATATGATTAAGATCACGAGTTGGGGTCTCACAAACCGATAACGGCGATCGCTCGATGACAGATTAATCTAAAGCAAAACCCAAACCCTAACGTAGGCGGCGGCTACTGATTATATAGTCTAAGGGACGTGCAAGCACCCTCATTCACGTCCTCCTCATGGGCCTATACGTTACATGGCCCGACGGCCCAAAAGACAGCAATGCAATGCCTAAACAGATTCTAGACGTTTACTTGTTTTGATGATTCCCGTTGACTCTGATGGAATTTAGACTTCAAACCAAAGCCATTAGTTAGCTTATGAAATTATCTTTCCATCCATATGTGGATCATCAAAAACGGAGTTCGGATGTGTCCTGGGCGTCTGATTTACCGCCGCTGGTCCTGAAGGCCGAGACCGACGCGAACTCGAGTTGGACCGGGCCTCTAGCTTGGCTTGGACGCCCTTGCTGGCCCCCCTAAGGTGGTGGCCAAGGAGGAGGACGTCCAAGGGCTTCCTTTGGTGTGTTTTCCATCTTCTCGAACGTGCTCCAACTTGGGCCGGGGTCCCAAGTGTGAATATCCACCCATGACAATAATGTAGCTCTTGGACAAAGAATGCGGATGCGAGTGTCTTGATAATTTGGAGGCCTTGACAACGTGATATTATCAAATAAGCTTTCCATCAAGTACTCATTGACCTCAATCACACCCCGGATGGTTGAGTTACGGCCTTCCCAATGAGGTACTATCGGGTCACTGATGAATCTTGATTGCCCTGCACTTTAAGAAATATTTGTACCTACAAGCAAATAGGAACATGTACATGTGGAACCAAGTGAGTTACACCAAAAATCACTAAACAAGCTCACCTTATAATCAATGGTTGTATCTAAATGTGTCATGTCCTCATCACATCCGGACTGGACCAACAGTCAGCACTGGGAAGAATAGATTTGAGCTCAAGCCTGCTCTTATCACCATGGTTCAAGCCAGTCAATTCTGTGGAAAAGCTCATGAAGATGTAAGTACACACTTACAACACTTTCTAGAAATCTGCAACACCTTCACGATCTGAGGAGTACCAAGAGATGCTATTTTACTCTGTCTTTTCCCATTCTCACTATTGGAAAAAGCTAAGCAGTGGTTGTACACCAACAAAGATAAGAATACTACATGGGACCTGTGCTCAACCGCTTTCCTGGTAAAATTCTTTCCTACAAGTAAGACGAATGCTCTGCATGGAAAAATTGCAAGTTTTCAACAGCAACATGACGAATCATTCACTGAAGCATGGGAAAGATTTCAAAACTATATTGAAGACTGTCCTCATCATGGAATAGAGGAGTGGCTATTAATGCAGACCTTCTCCCACGGGCTTATCTCTAGCACCCGTGAGTCTATTGATGCTGCAGCAGGAGGAGCTTTCCCGTCACTTAAGCTCTTAGATGCTAAAGCACTTGTTGAGAAGATGGCCTCAAATTCAAGCTGTAATGAAGAACGTGCTCAACCTCGCAAGAGAGGAGGAGGTATCCATCATCTCAAGGAAACTGACATGGTCACTGCCAAGCTAGACCTGATTATGAAGAAGCTAGATATAGAAAAGAAGGAAGTCATGCACATTGATGATTCCCACATGACATGTGAAGAATATGGAGACTATGGGCATTTAGCTGTCAACTGCCCTACACTGCAAGAGGATGTGAACTTCATCAACAATAACATCTACTATCATACTCAGCAAAACCAAGGATGAAATCAACAACCTCGATAAGGTAATTACCAAGATAACAATCAAGGTAATAATAATTACAATAATTATAATCTTCCGCCTTTAAGAGATTTAGTTGCTGGTCAATCTAAATTGTTAGATCAAATGTCTAGAAAGGTAGCCTCAAATGATAAGCATTAGAAAACATTAATACTAGAATGGATACCTTTGCTTCTACTATAAAGAATCAAAGACGACTTTAATAAAATGTTAGAATCGCAATTAGCTCAGTTAGCTAATGTTGTTTCTCCGTTTGAGAAAGGTAAGATTCTAGGCTAACCGGAAGATTTAGAAACCGCTAATATTGTTGATATTCACAATGCAACACAATATCATATTGAGCCTGTAGATGTATAGTGGATTGACCACTCTCTACCTAAGAAGATGGGAGACCCTAGAAGCCCCTGTCATTCCTATCTCTATAGGATGTTACAACTTTCCATAGGCTATCTACGACTTCGGCGCTAGTGTCAACATTATGCCCAAGGTAATTTAGAAGAAAATATTAAGCGATCCCTTGTTGTACACAAATATGCGTTTGCGACTTGCGAGATCAGTCCATTTGCTATCTTGAGGGAGTACTAGAAGAAGTCGTCATCGAGTGGGACAATTATACGTCCCCAGCTTGATTTTGTGGTCATGGAGACAGAGTAGATGAGAAGGCACCCATAATTTTGGGCGCACCATTTACATGCACAACTAAGGCTATCATCTATCACTACTACTTAAAATATTAACCGAGGCGGTTTTTGCAACCGCCTTGGACATAAGGTCACGATTAATCATGACCTTAACCGAGATGGTTGATTTGCCCGCCTCGGTAAATAGAGCCAAAAAACAAAAAAAAAGAAAAAAATCCATGGACAGGCCCGGCAAGCCCATCCATAGCCCGCCGAGCCCATCTAAGCGCCGCTTCGCTGCCGCCGCCGAACCCATGGTCGCTTGCCGATCTCGGCTGCTCGCTGTCGGATCCGGTGGCTCCTCGCCGATCTCCGGACGGTAGTCGACCGGATCTGGTCGCTACTCGACCGGAGGAGGAAGACAAGGGGCGCTTGACGGCAGGACTACGCACGCCACGGAGGAAGTATTGTGATGACGCTACGCCTTCTTTAATACCCCGCCCCTCGAAGCTCCTTCGCTATCATCGGGCGACTGGCCGCTGGCGCCGTGTCGGAAGCAGCTCAGCCCGGCGGGCCATGCGGCCGCTGAGCGTGTCGATGTGCATGCCTCTGCGGGCGTTTCGCTGGCGGGGCTGCGTGCGAGCGGTTTCCAGCCGCCCGCGCTGCCGTCGCCCCGCGCCCGCAGCTGCCGCGCTTCTCGCACTGGCTGCCTCTCGCGGGCGCTGCTGCTCAAGGGGCCGCTGGTGGGCCGCCGCGCGCTGCCTCGGGGAGTGAGGAAATGAGAAGGGGTGGCTCGGGAGAAGGGGAGCTGTGAGAGGAAGAGGGTGCCGCTAGTAGAGAGAGGGAGAGGGAAATGAGGACGTAACCCTAACGTCGTGAATTTATACTTGATGCTTATCGGGCCTCACCGGGGCCTATTGGGCTTTAAGCTGGGCCGAATATTTTTCGAGACGGACCTTGTAATGCGCCTCCCCTCCGTAAATAAATTTTGCGAGGCGGTTGCGTTAAGATGACTGCCTTGATTAATATAGATTAATCGAGGCGGTTATTTTAAAGTTGCCCGCCTCGGCAAACCTATTTTATGAGGCGGTTTTTGTAACCGCCTCGGTTAATAAAAAATAACCGCTTCGGTTATTGTCAGGCATTAATCGAGGCGGTTTTTGGGGCCAACCGCCTCCGAGGCCCATTTCAAAGTGCCTTGCAAAAGATTTTTTGTAGTAGTGTATGCGAAACATGCCAAGATCGTCATATCCATTAAGGACAAGAAAGAAAGATTCCCCGGTGATTAGCTCCATTTATATCACCAAATTTCGCCACCGCTGAGCAAAACCGACAGTGATTTGTTTGAGGCCCCGTGATGTTGATATATATGTAGTATAGAGTGATTATGGTACAGTCGAGTGTAATATATAGCTCAATTGTATTATTGGTAATATTGATTAGAGTTCACCAACTCAAAAGCATGATTATCGTGAGAGTTTCTGAGATTTATTTTTTCTGTCCTGAAATTTAGTCGACAATATCGCTCACAAAAAAATCTGAGCTATCTACTTGTCTGGACCGTCCCAAGCATGGGACCCACTTGACAACCTCCATTTCTGAATTAATTTGACTACTACTATTCATGAGGCATGATGATGATCGACTTATCTCACACACAACTGAGTATGAGTATGCCATATTGTTGTGACAGTCCAATCATCGATTCAGACGAACACACCCAAATAACTTCCATGGCTCCAAAAAACTTGTGCTCATACTCAAGCAGCAGAGCTCGTCAGCAGCAGCTTCTATTCTTCTGTTTCGCCCTCTCACTGCATGTACCTTATCATGCCAATTCTCTCTCCTTCAGCTACAACTTCTTCAACCCCGATGACTTCAGGCCGGAGGACGACGCTCAGGTCATCGATGGCCGGATCGAGCTGCTCGGCGACGAGTTCGCGGGGCGTGCAAGGGGGCGGGCGTGGCACAAGCAGGGGTGCAGCTCTGGGACGGCACCACCGGCGAGGCTGCCAGCTTCACCGCGAACTTCAGCTTCAGCATCCAGTCAGTGCCTGGCAAGGGCGCTGCAGCCGCCGGGCATGGCATGACGTTCTTCCTCGCGCCGTACACGCCGGACATGCCGCAAGAGTCCTACGACGGCTGCCTCGGCCTCTTCGATGAGGGCGAGGCGCTTAACTACTCCAGGTTCAACGCGTCCGGCAACTCGAGGTTCGTCGCCGTGGAGTTCGACATCCACAAGGACACCTGGGACCCGAGCAGCCAGCACATCGGCATCGACATCAACAACGTGGACTCCCATGGCGACTACACGGTGTTGCCAGACGGCAGCCTCGTCGACACCGGCGTGGTGCTCGCGACAGTCGTCTACCACAACAGCACGCGCAGTCTTGACGTCACCCTGATGGTCGGAAGTGCCACTTACACTTCCGTAGCCACTGTGGACTTGAGAAGCTTGCTGCCGGAGGAAGTAGCAGTTGGTTTCTCGGCGGCGACAGGCGACAAGTACGCTGCAAAGCACACGGTGCTCTCGTTCTCGTTCCTCTCGACGTTGGCAACCAAGAACAGCACCTTCATCCCTGTCACCTCGTCCACCAAGAAGACCACCCTGCGACTCAGCGCTGGGGCGGCCACCGCTGCGCTGCTGGTTCTCCTGCTTGTCGCCACCGTGGCGGTGCTACTTGTTCGGCGTTCAAGCAGAAGGGGCAAGCAACCATACGACGAAGAGAAGCTAACCACGGACGGCGACGACTCCCTCGACGTCGTCGATGACAGCGACTTCGAGTCCAGCACGGGCCCCCGACCCATCCCGTACGCCCAACTCGCCGCGGCGACGAAGGACTTCGCGGCGGAGGGGAAGCTGGGGCAGGGCGGGTCGGGGTCGGTGTACCGCGGCCACCTGAAGGAGTCCGGGCTCGATGTCGCCATCAAGGTATTCTCTCGGGGGGCGTCCATGGAGGGAAGGAAGGAGTACCGGTCCGAGGTCACCGTCATCAGCCGTCTGCGGCATCGGAACCTGGTGCAGCTCATTGGCTGGTGCCATGGCCGGAGGCGGCTCCTGCTGGTCTACGAACTGGTCAGCAATGGCAGTCTCGATGGCCACCTCTACAGCACAGAGGTGACACTGACATGGCCGACCAGGTATGCGCATGCATGTAGCTATCTTATGATCGCATTCTTACATTGTCATTCAGTCATTGTGGCTCTACTTTTCTTACTTCCGATGGGCGGCTTCGATCAAGTCTTAAACTTGGCCGATGCAGTCTGCTGTATGCGTGCACGTAGACGTAGCGATCCTTCACTAGCACGCTTATTTTGTCAGCACCTATATTTCTACACTGAGGATCAGCGACAATCACATGCTCATTAGACTCGGCCAAGAGAATTGGTAGATGAAGCCAGGATCCACGCAATTTTTTTCCTCCGCGGTCCCGGCCAAAATACACAAACATGCACATGCCCCGTGGAAAAGCCAGTAATTCAACCAAGTGGAAAACTGAAGTCAAATAAGATAGCTACGGCGCAGACGCCTCCTATCGTTTTTCCAGTTTGGCATCTTTTACGGTTGGTCTCCCATTTATTTCTCAGCAATCAGCAGTTTAAAAGGTCTAATAAGGCAAAAGCATGTGAAACTTTATATGGCTCACACTAATACAACCATTTGATTTGCCTTAAAACACAATAAAATTTATAACTTTTCAAATCAAATCGGATGAGAATAAATTTTATATCAAAGTTGTAGTTCTGAAAGATATTTTTTGACTTTGTAGTTGAGGATTTTTTCCATTTGAAATCGTTTAACCTTGAAAATTATGTTTCAAGTTTCCATAATTTGAAATTCAATTTTTAATTTTTTAATTGATCTCGGATGGAATAAACGAGAAATCTGTAATGTTGCAGCTAACTACTTTTTTATTTGAAATCATTTAGTGCTCAAATATTCTTACAAGTTTTGAAATTAATTTTTTTTATTTTTCAAAAGTACCTTAGACAGGGGAACAATTTATACTGAAGTTGCAGTATAAGACAAGATGTGCCTTATAGTTAACAAAATTTTCATTTGAAATCATTTAGAGCCTAAAAATCCTATTTTAAGACTAATGATTTTAAAATTCATATTTTTTGTTGAAATTTCAATTGATCTAGGATGAAAAAATAGGCTAAAACAAAGTTATAGGTCAAAGACATCTACAAATTTTTAGTTCAAACGTTTTTCATTCGTATTCATTAGGATTTGAAATATACACTACAATACTTAATATAAAAAATAAATAGGATCTGAAATATGCATTACAAATATTAAAAATAAAAAAATAGAAAAGAAATACATCAACCACCTAGTAACAAGGTGACTTTGAGGAACGGTGCTTAGGACACAGGTCTGTGGCTGTGAGTTTGATCCACACGGCCATACGCACATAAAAATTGCATGATGTGTGACTTACGAAAATTGGCTGGTGTACCTTGCGCAGGTTAAATCTAGAGGGGTCTGAATACCCTTATGATGAAACTGTTGATTTCTACCATTATAAAAGCCCTTCCCATCCGCCCTAGGCAACCTTCTTATATCACTACTATATAAGTAATTTATTGAGATGGCTGGCTTATTACTTGTCCATCTATACAAATCAGGACGATGAGCAGAAGGTGGATGACAGTATTTTGTAGGAACTTTGAACGGAGCGAGCATTCAGTTGCTGGGTTTTCTACTATGATTAATTGGCTATACCTTGTAGATTAATACAGCTCTATTCTATTCTATCCGGCAACACTTATTCGTTAGTCTTAGAGCTCTCCTATCTTGAGTCTTGAGTTAGTTTTTTATCTTGAGTCTTGAGTTAGTTTTTTGTAGTGGAAATTCGTAGGTGTACTTTGTTTCATCGAATTAAATCGAACAAGCATCAAGTTGTACCGAATTTTGACCATAATTTTCCATTTTCAGATACCAGATAATTCTTGGATTGTCTTCCGCCGTGTTGTACCTCCACCAAGAGTGGGACCAGTGCGTCGTCCATGGCGACATCAAGCCCAGCAACATCATGCTGGACGAGTCCTTCAACGCCAAGCTCGGCGACTTCGGGCTGGCGCGGCTCATCGACCACGGCATGAGCCTGCAGACCATGACTGCCGTCGGTGGCACGCCAGGGTACCTGGACCCGGAGTGCGTCATCACCGGCAAGGCCTCCCCCGAGTCGGACATGTACAGCTTCGGTATCGTGTTGCTTGAGGTCGCCTGCGGGCGCCGGCCGATGGCGCCCCCTAGCGTGGGCGTGGGGAAGGACGGACAAGTGTTCCGGCTGGTGGAGTGGGCTTGGGATATGCACGGCCGAGGCGCCGCTCTAGACGCCGCGGACGAGCGGCTTGGTGGAGCCTTCGACCAGTGGGAGATGGAGCGCGTGGTTGCCGTCGGGCTCTGGTGCGCGCACCCAGACCCAAAGATGCGACCGGGCATCCGGCAGGCCACCGAGGCACTGCGGTCGAGGAAGTTCAGGATGCCGCTGCTGCCGCCCAAGATGCCGGTCGCTGTGTATCTGCAGCCGGTCGGTACCTCCACCATGCAGTTTAGCGACACAACCACCTCTGTCGGGTCTTCTGTTACCATGCCGTACACTTCGACGACAAGCCGTGCGACGGCGACGGGGACGTCTAACTCCAGCTCGCCGCCGGCGGTCACCCAACACTTCAGCCCAAGAGCATAGATCAAATATACTGTACGGGGTATGTCGGTATTGTCTGTAGCAAGCCATGGTCTGTAGTGTAACTTCGTTAAATCAAAATACAGACTTAACCGCTAGTCCTTCATTTCAAAATTTTATATTGTATTTTTGATAAGTTATTTTTTCAAAGGAATATTTTTTGATAAAAATGCACTCAAAATTTTACTATATTGTATTTTTTTAGAAGTTATGTGCACTCATTGCATGAGTTTTCATTACACTGCTACTGCTAGATTTATAAAAATTAATAGAATGTGATTATGGTGTACCTTGGATATAATTTGTTTCTTAGGGTGTCCCCAACGTTACTCGCTACACGTAGACAACTAACGTGGGGGGTCCGATAGAAGAGCAAAGATTATTTTTTTATATATTTATAGATATTTATATACTTTTGGATCTATACGCTCATCTCCCATATTCTTAGGCAACGTAAAATAGATAGTTTATTTGCTCGCTACTAATGATTACTCTCCCTCCTACTTTTTTCATGCCACATCAGGTCTAGCTAACTAGTCCTTAAATAGCTAATTGTTGGGATACCCTTAGAACATCTCCAGCAATCCCCTAATTTTCATCCCATTGAGAAAAACAAGTATTTTTAAGGGATTTAAGAGCACAACATATCCTTATTCCAGCTCAATGACAAAATATTTTTCTCGGTCCCTCAAACCATCCTCCAACCCCTCAAATATGAGGGAAACTGTACGAGAAATCATGGCAGCGATCAAAGATGAGGTAGGGAATTGGTGCTACTTAGAAAATATTGTCCTAGAGAGGATCTGTAACAGCGAGGCGGTTAGGGTGGATTGGGCACAGCGGAGGAGGACTGTAGGGGCGGCATGGAGGCGACGGCCGGTGGCGGCGGCGACGCTTAGGGCAGCAAGGGCGGCAGCGTTGGCACAGGCGCAGGTGGCAGCGGCGGCGGCGCAATGGAGAGGGAGGCGGCGGTAGTTGAGAGCGAGAGAGAGAACAAGAGAGCTTTCTCCCAATTAGTTTTTTAATTGATCCGTTACAATATTCCTGGTATGTATAGTCCCGATTAGACTTAGCCTACAAGTAAGGTGGAAGAGTCCTTGAACACGAACTCCTCCTTTCCCGAATCAATCTACTAATTTCCACCTATTAATAATTATTCCTAAAACGATAAATACTAAAAAGATAACTTGATGGAGACATGAAAGGCAGGCGGCCACAGGCAGCCGCCCTAGACGTCTTGGCGCCCCGTCCATCTGCTCCTACAAATAGGCGAGGCCCGCCAGGGGCGGTGGTACCCTCCTCTTGGGCCTCTCTCAGCCCGTTCTTGATGGTAGTCACCATCCGTGTTGGACGTGCGATAGAACTCCCCCTTCTCCGCTCGGCGCATCCTCGTGTCGAAATGCAAGAGCTAGTCATTGATGCCGTCAGGTGGTGTCGTTGCATGTGGTGGAAGTGCCTCAATTAGGCCAGCCATGTGCCCCACAAGAGGGTCGGCGAGGATGATGTTGGCCCTAGTGCATAGAGGATTGAACTCAAAATAGTAATGGAAAGTCCCGATGTAGCCATGAAGAGAGAAACCAGTGTCACCGTGACCCCAAGATAAGCCAGCTGTCTTGAACGCCGTGTCGATGAGTGTACGTAGGGCTAAAACTGGCATATCAAAGGGAGACATCAGTTTTGGTAGAGAGGCGAAGTCGCGGATAAGGTTGTCGATGCCGAGGCAAATGGAGAGTGGAAGACGCCGCCATATCGCCCCGTCGTACCATGTCGCGGCAATGTCGTCGTCCAAAGATCGAGCCAAAGACGAATGCACCCCAATCAAAGGGGCTGGAGATAGACGATGCATAGTAGTACCTATAAAGAGGCCAATGTTGATGTCGTTGATGCAGGCAAGATGGCAGCCTGCTATATCAATGAAGATGACCATTTTTCCTTTGATAGCCTGGCGAAGTAACCAAGGGTCGACCCTCAAGTATATGCGTGGGCATCCTTGTGAGCTTCCCTTCTTTCGTTGAGGGCCCTTGGGCGCCCAATGCCAATAGCTCCATGTTGGCAGACCCTCCACGGCGAAGAACTGCAGCAGATGAGGTAGCAGTGGTGATCTAGCTGGTAGGGAGAAGCGTTAGTCAAAAACTAATCCATAGAGCAAGCTTTGGAAGCCTGCCCCTTTGTGATCATCGTAGCAATCACGTGGAGCTCGTCTTCTTAAACAACCTTGCACATCAAAGTGAAGATTCTGTTTTGGGGTCCTTAATGCTATTAAGAGCATTCTGCAGCTGAGCACGCTGGGACATGTTCATCATAATTTGTGGAGGATGTATAGCTGAGGACAAAGCAGCGTGTACCATGAAATCTAACGCCATAACTGTTTGAGGTGTCATGGGTAGTTGATGTCGAGGAGGTGCGCGTAGTATGTTGGGGCACCCATCATGAAAGTAAAGTAGCTCCATGGTAGTGAAGTCCCATGAGACACGTCCTAGGCTAGCTAGCCAAGGATGATGTCGATGTTGTTGCCGAGGTTGAGGAGGAGCGTGTCCATGTAGAAGACGTCCTCGTTGATGTTAAGTGGTACATGAAAGAAGGCATGATTACACTGTACCTCATTCCTGTTGCCAACGAGTATCATAGTGTTGACTCCCACTTCTCGTGAGCCATTGGAGCGAGCAACGTTGTCAATGATAATATCGGGCCGGAGCTAGAATCCACCAATATGATGACACCTACTCCATTGATCATCCCATGGAGGTAGAAAAGAGATGTACCATGAACTCTGGAGTCTATCTTTTCGATGATCATCATGTGACCGGTTCCATTGGTGGCCACTAGTTTGGTCGGTGGTGGTCATGATGATGTTGATTGGCCAATTAGAGCGAGCATCAATGGCAGGGAAGATGTTCATCTGGCCTCTATCATGGCCAGGAAGCATTGCTCAGACACGTTAGCGTGGGAGACCGTAGATCCCATCTCGCTAGAGTTGAGCAGGTCATCGGTGATCATCTTTACTGTAAGGGAGAAGACATCGTCCTTGCTTATAGGAGCCGCCGGCGCCACCTGTGCCGACGCCCCCTCCATCACCATGGAGAGGTGGTCATTGAAGTCGTTGAGCTTGTTGTGGATGTCATCGAACTTGGCGTAAATGGTGGTGGTGAACTCGACGAAGAGCTTGCTGAATTCGGTGAAGTCGACCATGGCAGCAGCATGGAGATCGATCTAGACTCGCGATACTAGTTGTAACAAATGGCGGTAGGGTGGACCGTGCACGGCGGAGGAGGACGGTGGGGGCGGCAGTTGGCGGCGGTGGCGCCGCTAGGGCAGTGGGGTCGACGGCGTTGGCGTAAGTGCAGGAGGCAGCGGCGGCGGCACAAGGGAGAGGGAGGCGGCGATGGTTGAGAGCCGGGAGAGAGAGGAATAAGAGAGCTTTCGGCCAATTACTTTCTTGATTGATTCGTTCACAAAGCTCTAGTATTTATAGTTCTAATTGGACTTAGCCTACGAGCAAGGTGGAAGAGTCCTTATCAAACACGAACTCCTTTTCCGAATCAGTCTACTAATTTCCATCTATTAGTAATTACTCCTAAAATGATAAATACTAAAAAGGTAATTTGATGGAGACACGAAAGGCAGGCAGCTACCCCTAGGCGTGCACACGCCCCCTCCGTCTGCCCTAGGGTGCATGGGGCCTGCCAAGGGCGTGGCGCCCTCCTCTTGGGCCTCTCCTGGCCTGTTCTCGACGGCGGCAGTCACCATCTACGTTGATCGTGTGATAGGATCAATGCTATAACAGATCTACATTGAGCAGCTATAATAGCTGAAGCTCATAATGGTTTCGGTTAAAACTATGTATACTGGCACCACGTAGGAAACGATTAGTAGCAATGTCATCGTTTTTTAGGAGCAGCTCTATATTGAGCTGCCCGAGCCGCCTCTACTTGTAGGGGCGATTGGTGTTTTTAGCGGCCCCTACAAATGGTGTCTATTTATAGGGGCTACACAGTATTTAGCTATCCCTACAAATTAGGGACGGCTCTATATTGAGACGCCCCTATAAATAAACACATTTTTTAAAATAAAGTACTAAAATTTGAATTTTTTTAAAAATGACCTCAAATGGAGAAATGACCAAAATAAAAGTTGTAGAGCTTAAAATATTATGAATCTTTGTTGTTAATAACTTTTCTACTTGAATTCATTTTATGTCTCAAAATACTATTTAAAATTTAATTTTGAATTATTGATGAACACTCATTTCTCATTTTAATGTGTGGCTAAAACTTGTAACTAGTCTTTCTCCCTTGTATTAACTCCAAATGTGATGTTTTTTCTAAAATTTTCTAAAATAATGGTCTATTAAAACATTGTGTTCTTACTTCTATTCTTGTGATCATATTTTCTTGTGTACATTTCAAAAGTTGAATTTAAAATGAGAACTTTGAACAATATTTTGAAACATCAAACAATTTCGGCTGGTCATGAGTATAAAAGTTGTATAGCTCACCAAGATGTATAATTTTTTATTTGGTCATTTTTTTCATATGACAAAGTGAACGTAACATTGTTCACAAATCTTACGTATCTATAAGAGAGATATATAAGGTTTGCGATCAATGTTAGAACCACCATGTCGAATGAACATTTAACCAAATGATCAAAATAAACTTTTGCATCTCGAGAAGTTATAGAATTTTGTTGTTGCCAACTTTTTTGCTTGAATTCATTTTGTCAAGAAAAACTACATTTGAATTTATCCAATTTGATATTTGAACTTTTCAAATGACCTCAGATGGAATGAAAATTATAGATCTTAAAAAGTTATGAACCTTTATAGCTAACAATTTTTTGATTTGAAATCATCTTGTCATACAAAACTACATTTGAATTTCTCAAAATTGAAATTTAAATTTTATAAACGATCTCAGATAGAGAATCTACCTAAATGAAGGTTGTAGATCTCAAAAAGTTATGAAATTTTATATTTGGCAACCTTTTGATTTAAAATCATTTTATCATGCAAAACTATGTTTGAATTTCAAAATTATAATTTTTTAAATGACCTCGGATGAAAAAAAACAACCAAAATAAAAATTATAGAGCTCAAAAAGTTACTTAAAACTTTATAGTTGATAACCTTTCAATTTAAAATCATCTTGTCATACAAACCATATTTGAATTTCTTAAATTTGAAATTCAAATTTTGTAAACGACTTTAGATAGAGAAACTATCTAAATGAAAGTTGTAGATTTTGAAAAGTTATAAAACTTTGTAGTTGATAACTTTTTTATTTGAATTTATTTAGGGCCTTAAACAATCAATTTATACTTAGTTCAGTATAATACTAGAAAACTTGGGGCGTGGCATTGCCACGCCGACTTGAGCTAGGCAGTGGTGACTGTATGTTCATGTATATATTTTGAAAACTTGTATTATTTTAGTAATATATTATCCTAGGTATTGAAATAGAACTATCATATTTTTTTGGCTATAAGTATTTTGGAGAAAGAAATATTTGAAGTATTCACTAGAGAAGACTATTTTATGAGTAAATGAGAGTATATTTTTTTATAATAACGAATCATTTTATTTTATACGTGGTATGGATTCGGTATGATATAAATTTCGTAGAAATTTGAATAAAGAAGCTAACTTTATTAATCTAGATTTATATTTGTAGTAATAAAAATTTGTATTATTTAATTAATATATTATCCTAGGTGTTGAAATAAAACTATCAGTAATATATTATACTAGGTGTTGAAAAATAAACTATCATATTTTTTTTTTATTAAGAGAGAGGAGAATTTATGAGTGATTTTAATATAATAATATGGGTATGGTACAATAGTTTTATATTTATAGAAATAAAATAAAAAAATGTGATGTTATGTGTTTAGAGTATAGTGCTAGTTGTGTTGGGAAATAAAAAAGGCAAACGGGCCCGATTCAGTCCAATGAGGCCCACGTCCGAGCGGAGAGGTAGGCCAAGGCCCAAGAACGGGCATGAGAAGTGGTGGACCGCGGGTTGATTTTATTAGACTTTGAGGGTTTTTAAAAAACTTGAGAGGAGGCCGTGGACTACGGGTTGATTTATAAAAAGTTCGAGGGCGTTCTTGCAAAATTGCTGGAACTCGCCCGATCTTGGCCATACGGCCACCCGATCAGACGGCCGAAAATAGCTGGCAATGTGGCATGCTCTAGTGCCAGAGCTTGGACCTCATTTCGTCATTTAGAGATATGAAGAACCGAAATAGTTTATAGACACATGTGACGAATGGGTGTAGTGGTAGAGAATGGTACGTGCGAAGGGCACGAAGTCTCCAAAAATCATGAAAAAAAAGCCACAGGTTAAAGCTAGCAGGGTGGCTGATCGGTGGTGGCCTCCCTAGGATAAAAAAATTTGGTGGCTGAATTCTCGGTTTTGAAAATACAGGGGCGGCTCAATATCCAGCCGCCCCAAATTGATTTCTAGGAGCGGTTGACCAGCCGCTCCTACAAATGATGCATTTGTAGAAACACCTTGGTACGAGCGACTGGCCAAACTATGCCTACAAATGCTCTTTAGCCGCCCTTAAAATAGAATGTGTAGTAGTGTGATTTGGTTTTCTATTTGGATTTGTATGGTTTGGTTAGAAATAGGTTGAAAAGTGTAATGGACTGATCCGGTTTGGATTAGTAGCTACAATGGATTGGTTCGATTTGGAAATGGTTCTTGATAGTTTGGCGAAGAGTTTCCCATGCAGTGTGCTTCCTAGCGCGTTATTCACCAACGTTGTTGCACTATGTTCCTGGATGAACCCATCGGTCTCGCCGATGAAAGAACAGGTCCTAGCAAGGTATGTAGCTGTTGTAGCCTGTTCAAGAGGGAGAGAGTTTTGATTGGTTCTAGGTGCTCGACGATGAATCGAAGTCATAGTTGGGAACCGAGCCGTGTGATAAATGGCTTAGCTACAGTTTTGGAACCATGGGTGTTAAGCAGTAGTCTGACTGGTTTGGTTTCAAGAAGGTTGATTGTATGGTTCAATTAGGTTTTGAAGGAAGGAAAAATGTGATGGATCGGGGTGGGCTTGCATCTACTCCCTCTGGCCCGGTATACTCGGTGTGCAAGCCTGGATTTGAGATATCAAGGTAAGCATGAAAAGCGCATTTATTATGTGACGATTAGCACCGCGCGCCACTGCCTGCCAGCCACAGTCATTCTTTATTCGACTTTCCGTTGAGATTCCACAGCTCAGTTTGTTTCCCACTGATATTTCACACTTTCGTTTCCCTCTATAGATTAGAGGATTAAATGATGGACGCCTCAATATATATTTATCAATATATCACAACCCCGCATCTGGTCAATTTGAAAAATGGCCATATGCCGGGGCTGTGCAAACTATAGAAACTTTAATCAAGACCACATGACTCTAATCCGATGGCTAGAGAAAAAGACAGGTTATTTTAGCACTTAAACCCCCGCTCATCCCATCTAATATAAATTTTTGCAAATCACCCTGCAGCCTTTCCTCACGTAGTTCGCCGCCGCCGTGGGTACTGTTCACCAGTGATTACTGTTCATACCAAGATTACTGTTCACCCATGATTACTGTCCGCACCGTGGTTACTGTTCACACCGCCACCCCCCTACGGCGCCGCCGCCTCCTCGCGGCCTCGATCCCCTCGGAGTCTGACAGCCCCGACCGCAAGCCGCGCCCAGCCTTCCATCAAGCTGCAATGGACTTAGCGTCGGCGGCCATGGAGACCCCGCTATCGCTATGTAGATTGCGGCCGCCGCTGCCACGAAATCTTAGGTCGCCATTGTGAACAGTGAATTCTGAATGTGTTTTCTACTGTAAATAGTGAAATATATATTGGTGATGAGAACGAAATTCAGACTGTATTTATGTATGATGATGATCCGATCCTATCCCTGACTGACAATGGCCATATTGGTTTTGCCCTCATTGTGGATGCGACGCGAACAGATAACGCGGCATAAACAGTAGCGACGCCATGAACAGTAATCAGGTGAACAGTAATCGTGGCGTGAACAGTGCCCACGGAGAGCTGCGTGCCGAAAAACGGCGCGTCCTTTTGGCTACTGCAGGGTGATTTGTAAAATTTTAGATTAGATGGGATGAGTGGGGGGTTTAAGCGCTAAAATAACTCATATTTATCTCTAGCCATCGGATTAGAGTCCTGTGATCTTAATTAGCTTAATTAGAGTTTCTATAGTTTCCATAGCTTCTTGGTTTCCATAGCATACGCTCCCTAGGAGTAAATCATGAACGAATTTGGCATGGATCCGGAGAACGTTTAGCTACAACAACCAGGTGTTTGGATCCACTCCAAATTGTAAAATCTAATTGCGAGTTATGAATTTGTAAAAACTGGATTATAGAAGCTAGAGAAAGGTTAAACCTATTTGGATCAACCAAAGCTTTTAATAGTCAAACTAGATTGTAAAAGCTGGATTCTATAATTTTTAGGGATTGGCCTTTAACAGATGCCCTGTTATGAAGTTAGTAGAATTTTATTTCATATTGTAAATTAGACTAGTAATTGCCTGAGGTGACAAGCAGGATTCCCCATTTACCCTGTCCCATTGAACCTTTGGAAACATGCATGTAGTATTAAATATAGACCATTTTATGAGATTGCGATTATTTTACAAGATGATTTTTTAAGCCTAATTAGTCATAATTTAACAATATGATGCTACAATAAATATGTGCTAATGACAAATTAATTAGTAATTATTTCATGGTTTACTGACGAGTTGTATAATTTGTTTTTTGTTAGTATCCGAAAACCCCTTTCTACATCCCACATAATATCCAATGTAACACATGCGAAACTTTTGCCACTGGATTTAAACACCCCCTTAGAATGGACACCTTCTAATCTCATCGCGCGTTGTTTGCTCATTTCATAATATGTTTCCCTACTTATTAATATAAGTTCGCAATGGATCTTTCAAGAAAAGCAACCAAAAATATGTGCATTAAAACTATAAAAAAGCGTAGAAGATCAAATTAAGAAAGACAGGAAAATATAGCACAACGAGTCACAACCACATGAAGCAAAAAGACAAATCCACAAGCCTCATTCTCGAACATTCGTACCAAAACGGTAAAAAAGGAGAAGATGATTGAAGAACTATAAAACACTTGCAAAAGATCTAACTGAGAAAGACATGAAAATATAATGAATCGAGCCACAACCACGTGAAGCAACAAGACAAATCCACTTACCCCACACGCACGAAGACACTTGTAAAAAAAGAGAGCGAAGACGATATGTTTTGACCTGTGCTCCCAAGACTCCAACGCTCAAGCCACAACCACATGAAGCAACAAGACAAATCCACTAACTCCACGCTCGAACACTCATACCAAAACAAAAAATGGGAGAAGACGATGGGTTTTGAGCTATGCTCCCAAGACCCCATAGTGAGATCTGATTTAAAGAATGAAATTGAAACAAGCTCCTTGAAGGAATCGGGGGAACGTCACCCAGATTCTTGCTGGCCATCCGATCTTCCATCGTGTGGCTGGAATTGCTTGCGGCGGATTTCAGCGTAAGTGGATTCTGCCCTTTTCACTGGCTTCTCTCTCGGAGCCCAGCGAGAAAAATATATATGCAAATGGCTTCCGATTCTCTTGGCATCCAAGAAAAAAGGAAAACCACACACGCCACCTCTTCCCCGTCCCTCCCTCCACTCCTCCCCGCAAAGACGCGCGCCACCGCTGGAGCCCTGCCCCCTCGCCCGCCCTCCCGCTAGTGCCTCCCTTCCTCCCCCTCTCTCTCTTGTTGTGCCGGCAAGACCGCCAGCCCCGAGCCTTGGCTGGCAAGTGGCGACTCACCGTGGTTCTCGGCGGGTGGGGTGCGACAAAGACTGTGGGTGGCCGGTGGCGCGGTTGCCACGCAGCGTACCGGGGCGGCGGCCGTCCCCAGCCGGGGCAAGGCGCAACCGATCCCTCCGTTGGGCTGCTGGCATGGCTACCACTCGGTCTTTGCCTCCTCCCTCTCGCTCATGAGCTACAGGAAAACCCTAGGTGACCCTTGCTCCATGCCTTGGTACAGCCCGTTCAGATTTATTCAGGTATGGTCCCCAATATTAGGCTTTGACATTTCATTATGATGTTTTAGACAAGTTAAGAATTTTTTATAGGTCAATGCTATGGTTTTCTTTCTTTGAAATATACTAATTTTTCTTTCTTGAGGTTGCAGGTAAGACCTAATTTCCTGGAGCTAATTCTTTAAAAAGTTTGATTTTATATGGTGAAGCCCACAATAGGATCATTGTCTAGGTTCTATGTATCTGCTGAAGGCCCAAGTTGTTGGGCAGCGCCGTAGCTTGCCTTTCAAGGCGTGTATAGATGAGATAGATTAGGAGATTTGTTGTAACTAACACGTGATGTATATGCCACATAGGGGTCTCTTCTCTATCTATATAACACGCACCGAGAGGCCAGGGAAGGTCATCTCGTTCTCCCAACTCATTCTCTTTTATATGGTATCAGAGCCTTCTTCCTTATGGATACGATCCATGGCTCAAACTTCCTCCGCTGCATCTGCATCGCTCTCGCTAGGGTTTATCCCGGTGATAGGGAAACTAGGCCGCAACAACTTTGCTATGTGGCGTGCCCTAGTCAAGTCGTTGATCAGGGGTGCTCAGCTCGACCGGTTCATCAAGCCAGATGCGATACCTCCGGCCGAGTTCCTCGAGACAGATGCCAAGTTTAGGAAGGATGGCAAGGCCGTCGATCCACTCCCAAATCCTGAGTACGAGGAGTGGATGGGCGAAGGACCAGACGGTCCTCAGTTACCTGTTTGGGTCTCTCTCCAAAGAGATCTTCACTCAGGTCTCATCTGCCAAGATGGCGAGCGCGCTCTGGGTGGCAATCCTAGGGCTAAATGCGTCAGTGCCATGCACGGGTGATCACCATGCGCATGGCATTGGCAAACGGTGTCCAAGGGGATGTTGTCGATGGTGGACTACTTCGCCAAGATGAAAGGGCTTGCCGAGGAGATGGCGTCGGTAGGCAAGAAGCTGGACGATGACAGGATGGTTTCGTACATCCTCACTAGACTCGACCTGGAGTACAACACGGTCATCTCCGCCATCGCCAGCAGGGTTGAACCCACCATGCTCGGTGAGCTCTACACTCAACTGGTTAGTTTCGATCAGCGTATTGAACTGCAGAATGGAGGATCCAATGCCTCCATGAACATGGCGGACAAAGGAGGCCGCGGCAATGGAAACCCATCTCGTGGAGGTGGGAACAGTGGACGCAACGGTGGCAGGCGTGGTGGCCATGGCGGTACTGGACGTGGCGGCAACGGTGTTTGCGGTAGCAACTTCCCACCTGGCATCTTTTGTCAGATATGTACGAAGGCTACACCATCATTCGCTGCTTCAATAGGTTCAATGCCTCGTATGTACCTCCACAGAAGACTGCAGAAGCTGCTACCGTCGTACGGTGTCGACACCAACTGGTACGTCGACTCTGGCGCCACCGTTCACGTGACTAGCGAGCTAGAGAAGCTCACTGTCGGGGGCCAAACAACCGGCCTGTTGGGCCCTCGGCTAAATAAAATTAAGCAAGCCATTAGCGGCCCACGCCCGGCCTACGAAAGCTGGACCAGGTGGGCCGACGCTCCAATGGCCTGCGGGAGGGCTGCGGCAGAAGCCCATGGGTGAACTGTGCGCGGGGCACGACCCCTAGGGCATGTGGCTCGCACGACCCTGCCGGACCAGAGGGCCTCCCGGGGTCGAGACCCGGGAGGGCGCGGCTCGCACGACCCCTCGCGGGCGTCTTCGCGAAGAAGTCACCAAGACTTGCGCTCCACGCGTGAGCCACGACCTAGCTGCCAGCAGGACCGGTCAAAACGTACCTTCCCCGTCTGCGCCCCACGCAGGGCATGGGAAGGGAGCATCTTGACCACACTGTGCGGCAGTGCAGGGCATGGAAGCGGATGCTAGTGGTACTGCTGGTTAGAGCAGGGCATGGTTCAACTCCTTGACCGCACTGTTAATCAGAGGCAGGGCGTGGCTCGACGTCTTATCATCCCCCGATTGACAGTTCAGGCGGCCCGTCCATCACAACCCACTCCCGCACCTTACGGCGTCATTAACTCCGGGATAATACTCCAAACGCTCTAATCGACTATTCAGCCTCTCTGTCCACTGTTAAGGCATGGGCAGACACTCCGGCGACGCGACCTCACCGGCGACCAACGCGTGCGACGCAAGGAAGAAGGACGTCCCGACCACCAAGGAAGACAAGCCACTCCACCATTGTCCTTTTTCTTTTTTCGCACGGCACGCCTATACTTCCTTCATGTAAGACTGTTCCCTCCCTTCATCTATAAAAGGGAGGGCGAGCTATTTCACGAGATAAGCTCGAACCAATAGCAAAAACCATCGAAAACACACCACGCACACGCCACGATATTGGCACCTCGCTCAATCAGAGACCTGGGAACCCCTCCCTCTCTCGAACCGGTTGTAACCCCTACTACGAACCGCCGCTAAGTAACACGATCCTTTCGAACAGGACGTAGGGACTCACACCCGAACCAGTATACTTCCCGTGTCCTCTTAGCGAACCATTCGGGCATAAACGCGCATCTATAAATTCACTAGTTGGTGCTTTCATGAAACACCGACAGTTGGCGCGCCAGGTAGGGGCCTTGTGCGTTTCGTCTCCAAAACCCAAAGATCCGGATGGTTAAATCCAACGATCTTCAGTTCCCTCCGGGCCCCATGTCCGGTTTAGGAATCTTGACTTCATCAGCGTCGGGGTAGACTACGACATGATGCTCCTCCCCCCAACACCAATGTTGATGCCGTCCCCGCGTCGTTCACCGACTTGCGCCTCTACGACAACAACCCGGCCTAGCACGACAACGCCAGCAGGTCAGCTCGTTCCGGCGCATGATGTAGGAGAAAGGACCACCATAAGAACCGGGATGCTCGCCATCGCCGACCACGGCCTAAGGGGGAGCCTCGACACTTCTCCGACACGCCCATGTCCAACACCACCACGGTCACCACCGGACCCGGTCCGAGGAACGACGACAGCAATCAGCTCCACGGCATCCACGACGTCCCGGACGACGACGATGAGTTCCAGGATCCAGAAGCGCTACTCCACTTCCTCAGCATCTGTGACTACCTCCTCAGCGACTACAGCAGCTACGACGACGACGGCTATGAACTCACCTGGCCGTAATTTTGGCCATGATCGGTAGACCCGTGAACTCGCCTCTTGGCTAAATTCTCGCGCACGTCACAATTACTCCGCATTACTTGCTTTGTGTAATGGTTAAATTCCTGTATTAATTTTGTACCACGAGTTTGTGCTTAATTATGAAAATTCAACTCATATGTAACAAGGTCCGAAAATAGGACCGGGGTTCGCAGGCCTGCCCACGAAGGGATCACGGCCGCCCCGACCGACGGAGTGAGGGGCGACCCGAGAAAGAAGCCCACTAGCGGCCAAATTTCCCGAGCACGCGAAGTGATTAGGGCTTTCTTGGGCCGTGTTCGAGTCCAAGGTTGATCTCTGATTCAGAAATTTTTGCAAAAAAGGCATCGAGCCCACGAGCCCGCGGACGGCTTGGAAAAAGTATGAATCAGCTACCTTTATTTATGAGGCTGGTCACACCGCGCGCCGCAAAGGCCGGGAACCTGGGCCTCACTTGAACTACCTGCTAGCAACTCACCGGGCACTGCGCCTCAACCCAACCGATGCGATGGCGCAGCGTTGCCCACCTCCTCCGACCCTACTAAAGGGTCACGTGGGGAGAAGACTCGACCGCCAGACTGGGCCCATGCGAACGCAGGGGCGTCGGGGCTCGTGGGCAGAAATGTCCGCAACGCCAAACTAAAATAAACCCTAGGGACGAACGCGTATGACCCCCCGCGCCTTCGGGAAATGTGCGAGCAATCACGATCCCAAAACAAATGAACTAGTCCAACCCCTCAGCTCGTGAGGGGTCGATCCCCCGAACGTACCATTTGCGCTTGCTCGTTCTCGCACGATCGTTTTTACGACTTCTTTCTCGATGTTTTAAGTTATTCGTGATTAAGAGAATAAGAAGTGAACAAACTTGCAAAACTAACAAAAGATTTTATTAATTCTCCCACCTTCTTTGCATTACATGAGTTTTTCCAGGAAAGAAGAAAAGGGGGGGCGAGGCCGCCGTTCTAAGCCTACAGCTCCCCGGCAGGATTTGGTCCACTGGGGAGAGCTCCACCGCGACTCCCGCTGCCTCCTCATACGCTGGCAGCATGGCGGCGTAGTCCTCTAGGGACATGCTGGCCGGAAAGCCGGCGACGTCGGTCATGTCGATGCCGGAGTGCGCCTCCGCCATCGCAAGCTTGACAACCGCGCCCCGGCGGACCGCGCGCGACATCGAGGCGTTGACGTAGACCTGCGCCATCTCGAGGCGCTCACGGACGTTGCCGGCGGGGGCATGGATGAGGTCTGCGAGCTCGGTCCCAGTGACCGCCACGGCCTCCATCTCCGCCAAAGCCTCTGCAGGAACACGAAGAACGGACACCTAGTCAGGGAGGTGCCAAAAGAACGCAAGATGAAACAAATGGAAAACCCTCACCGGCCGATAGCAACGGCCCGCCACCTCCCTCTCGCGGCGGACGGCCGACGGTTTTCCTCCTCGAGCGCCTCTACCACCACCTCGAGGGTGGCAATACGCTCGAGAGCATCCCCGAGCGGAAGCGGTGGGGCTGATGGCTCCCCCGCCGCCCGGAGGAACGGGCGGCACCGCCACCACCGAGGAGGAACGGACGGTCCCGCCACCGCCCGAAAGGAGGCGGGGACGTAGCCCGTCAAGGGGAGCCGGCAGCGCGGAGCAGCCGGCCTCCGCCTCCGCCCCCCCCGGCCGTGCACACCGCGGGCCGGCGACGCCACTGACTCCTCCGACCGAGCCCTCCTCGCCGGCGCACGCCTCTCCATCTCAGCGATAAAGCAAAGGGAGAAGCGGGAAGAAGAAGAAGAGTGGGAAGACATGGGTGAGGTAGAATAAGCAGGGGTGAAGGAAGGTCGTGCACCAGGACCCCTTTTATAGGGGCCGTGGAGACCCCAAGGGCCGCTGCGACCGAGCGGCGGGAAGATTGCTCATCTTCCCGCCCGACGCCCCGCCTTCTCGCCGCCTGCCGCATTAATTCTCACGCCAGGCTCGAGGCAACAACGCTGTGAACACGCCTCCCACGGATAGGTCCTGGTGCGGGCTCCGAAGCCCGTCAGGCCGACGCGACCCCTCAGTCGCCCGACGGTCCAAGATGCCATTATTGCGGGGGAACGAACCGCCCAGCAACGTGCCTAAAACCGACGCACCCCACTACCCCGAAGCGCACGAATCAGTCTCTGCGGACGTGGCCCATGTCCCCAGAGACTCGGGGGCTACACGCGGCGGGTGCGCTCGCGCACACCCACCGGAGAAAACGCAACGACCCTCCGTCTTCAAGTCCCTGCAGGCGTGGGCCCACCCCTGCAAGGACTCGGGGGCTACTGTCGGGGGCCAAACAATCGGCCTGTTCGGCCCCTGGCTAAATAAATTGAGCAAGCCATTAGTGGCCTATGAAAGCCGGACCAGGTGGGCCGACGCTCCAACGGCCTGCGGGAGGGCTGCAGCAGAAGCCCGCGGGTGAACTATGCGCAGGGCACGATCCCCGTGGCACGCGCGGCTCGCACGACCCTGCTGGACGGAGGGCCTCCCGGGTCGAAACCCGGGAGGGCGCGGCTCGCCGACCCCTCGCCTGCGCGTCTTCGCGAAGAAGTCACCAAGGCTTGCGCTCCACGCGTGAGCCACACGACCTCGCCGCCGGCAGGACCGGTCAAACCGTATCTTCCCGTCTGCGCCCGCCCGTGGCATGGGAAGGGAGCATCTTGACGCACGTGTAGCGGTCTGCGGGGCATGGAAGCGGATGCCAGCGTCACTGCTGGTTAGAGCAGGGCGTGGTTCGACTCCTTGACCGCACTGTGAATCAGAGGCAGGGCGTGGCTCGATGTCTAATCATCCCCCCGATTGATAGTCCGGACGGCCCGTCCATCACAACCCACTCCCGCACCGTACAGCGTCATTAACTCCGAGATAATACTCCAAACGCTCTAATCGACTGTTCAGCCTCTCCGTCCACTGTTAAGGCATGGACAGACACTCCGGCGACGCGACCTCACCGGTGACCAACGCGTGCGACGCAAGGAAGAAGGACACCCGACCCCAGAAAGGCAGACGAGCCACTCCACCATTGTCCTTTTTTTCCACACGGCACGCCCATACTTCCTTCATGTAAGGCCGTTCCCTCCCTTCATCTATTAAAGGGAGGGCTAGCCATTTTACGAGATAAGCTCGAACCAATAGCGAAAACCACCGAAAACACACCACGCACATGCCACGATATTGGCACCTCGTTCAATCAGAGACCTGGAAACCCCTCCCTCTCTCGAACCGGTTGTAACCCCTACTACGAACCACTGCTAAGTAACACGATCTTTTCGAACTGGACGTAGGGCCTCACGTCCGAACCAGTATACTTCCCATGTCCTCTTAGCGAACCATCTGGGCATAAATGCGCATCTATAAATTCACTACTTGGTGCTTTCACGAAACACTGAAACTCACGGTCCGCGACAAGTACGTCGGACATGATCAGGTGCACTCCGCCTGGGGTATAGGTATGGAGATCAATCATATTGGCTCTAGTACATACGTACCCCAACTAGTGATATCCATCTGCGAAAAATTCTGCATGTGCCGCAAGCTAGCAAAAGTTGTCTTTCTGTTCATCGTCTCGCTTGCAACAATAATGCATTTCTTGAGTTTCACCCACATCAATTTTTCATTAAGGAACAAGGAATGAGGAAGACAATTCTTCAAGGTAGATGTGAAGGTGTTCTTTACCCGTTGAAGTCGAGTTCCATTCAGTCGAGTCCAAATAAGCAAGTGCTTGCTGTCGTCAAGCCGTCTATCACCCCGTGGCATCATAGATTAGGCCATGCTTCCACTCCCTTGTCCAGCAGATCCTCAATTGCCATAGGCTTCCTTTTGTTCAAAGTTTGAATAAGAACAATGTCTGTGATGCTTGTCAAATGGGTAAGAGTCATCAATTGCCCTAACTGAGGTCAATTAGCGTGTCTACTAGTCCCATGGAGCTTGTGTTTTCAGATGTATGGGGGCCTGCTCCCTTGTCCATTGGACGAAACTCATATTATGTTAGCTTTATTGATGATTTTAGCAATTTCACTTGGGTCTATTTCATTCGTCACAAGTCTAAAGTATTTCAGTGCTTTCACAATTTTCAGCAACTCGTTGAATGCCAGTTCGATCGTAAAATTCTTGCAATGCAAACAGACTGGGGCGGTGTATACCAATCGCTACAGACATTCTTTACCCGTATTGGTATATTGCATCATGTGTCGTGTCCTCATGCGTATCAGTGTTGACGGTGGATACCGTCAACTTTTATTAGAACTTTAGACATGAAAAGGCACATGAATACACACTAGTCTAGGGTTTTAATTGACAATTTCCATGAGTTTTGCATATTCTATATTTTTCAGAGACTATTTCAGAAAAGCATAAAAGAGGGATTAGAGTGCATAATTATCACAAAACTTATCCGCGTCGACAAACATCATCATTAGACTCAGGAAGGGTCTAGAAGACACTCGAAGCAATGGGACCCATTGGGGGAGTCTAGGGGGGGGCGTCGGCCCCACCCCCTCGCCGGCCGGCGCCGCCTGTGGCATCCGGCCGCCTTCCGGAGTCTTCCTCTCACGCTTCCTTGGCACCCAAACAGCAGCATGCTTACGCCGATCTAAGGTCGGTTTGATCCGACGGTGCACACAACATGAAGACACGGATCGATGACATGGCGGTTCCTTGCCCCCTACTCCACCTCGGCCTATATAATGACGCCCCAAGGCCCCTCCTAGAGGCATTCTACACCCCGGTGCTTCATATTCTCTACTTAATTAGGGTCAGGGTCCCTCTAGTTGATCTAGTTCTACTTAATCTATTTCTAGTTCATCTGGATGTAGCAATTAGGAGAGACTAGTTCTTCTAGATCTAGTCTTGTTTAGAGATTAGAGAGATAGAGTAGAGGAGTAGAGATTCTGGAGGAGTTCCGGCCTGTCGGTGCTTCTTCATGGCTGTATTCGTCTGGATTCGGCTCCCTCGCCCGGAGCTGCGTTCTGAGGTACTTTTGTATTCAACACTCCGATTCAAGTAAGCATTTGTTCTTATTGTTCTTAGGTTTGCAACTCATACTGAATGCTTTGGTCTTGTTAATTACTTGATTGAAGTAGTAATTAAGTAGTGTAGATGTGGTGTCTCAGGGCTATGATTGCTTGCGGATGTCCCCCCCATTTGCTTTGGATAGTGGTAGTTCACACAGGTGACTTTATAGCTGCGTTGATTCCTCTGTAGTCCACTTCCCGTAGATAGGATTGATAGGCGCCCCCCAGAAGTGTCGGTAGGAGATTACTCTGTTTCTTCTTCTATTAGATTACTGCCCAGTTAGAACGGTATTATTCAAAGCTTACTAGTAGTCGGAACAAGATATCATTATGCTATTTCCTCTTTCTTGATATTATCTAGCCTAATTGTTGGGTTAAGTCTATAGACTTTGTCATCATCACAACTGTTCCCTGTGGATACGATATTTAAAACCTCCGGGTAAAATGTGATACTGGTATGATATTTGTGCGCTTACGGATAATCTTACTTAAATCTTATTTAATGGAGTGCAGTTAATTTATACCAACAAGCATTTTTAGCACCGTTGTCGGGGAACAGTTTGCTGATTTTAACTTAGTCTAGCTTAATCTTGTATTATACTTTTATCTTTTATTATTTTATCCCATTCTCTTCATTATTTTTGTGTTTATCCTTATGGATACTTTTAATTCCATTGCTATCTGTCTTTATGGCATGCGCGAAAGCTTCGGGCCACTAAAATCTAATGAACCTATCATAACACCTGACTATGAGCTACGCCCATATTTAATTAATATGATTTGGGATAAACCCTTCTCGGGAGAAGGTAACGAAAACCCATACTCACACTTACGAGAATTCGAGCAGACCTGCATGCTTGCGCATTGCTGACATGTCCGATAAGACTATTAGATGGAAGCTTTTTCCATTCTCCATGACTGGAAGAGCCAAACGTTGGTATAATCGAGCCGTAGGGAGTATGCAGGGTGATTGGGAAACATTATACTCTGAATTTTGTTTATATTTCTTTCCCATCCATAGAGTAGTTAACCTTCGAAAAGAGGTTCTAACTTTTAGGCAACTAGAACAAGAATCTCTTAGTAAATCATGGGAGCGTTTTAATGAACTTATCATATTTGGTCCTGACCTTGATTTTCCAGGCCCCATGCTTATTCAATATTTTTATCTGGATCTTACTAAGAGTTATCGGAAATCCCTTAATTTATCGTCTGGAGGAGCCTTTCCTTATTTGCCTATAAGTGAAGCAAGAGCTATGCTCGAAAAGGTTGCTCTAGCTAATTCTGAGCTCACTGAGGAAGAGAAGAACTTATCGCTCGAACTGAACACAGAAGTCTTGATAGCTAAAACACAATCATTCTATTCCCAAGATTTAGCTATCGATCCTAAACCTTTGAAATTCCACTTTGATGATTTAGACTTCCAGTTAGCTAAGATGCTCGTAAATCAATACACATCAAATCTTCTTAGAAGAGCATCTTGAAAAAAGTGTCGTCAACTTCCTTTCCCTCCTGAAAGACACTGGGAAGAGTTCAAGGATGGCATATCGAGTGATGCCATAGAAGGAGAGCCAAGTCACTTTGGAGTAAATTCTATCTTCTCCCCTTCTATGCCTACAGTAAATTTCTCTAAACCAATCCTTGACTCTAATGAATTTTTTATGCTCTTTCTACTAAACTTCATAGTGACCCTAGAAATCCATCAAGACATCTCAAGAATAAGAGTCATGAAGATTATAGGAATACCCAAGAAGAGCAACGACAATGGCAGGAATGTGTAGAACATACTAGAAATACATATGCTATTATAAAAGAATGGATAGAAGAAGACGAAGCCTTAGTACTAGCATCTAAACTTGGTCTAAATTCAAATGGTGAGCTTAAATCAATTTTTTTAATAAACATAACTCACCCAAGTTTAGAAAAAAAGCTTTAGAAGAGACCAACCTTAGGGACATCAACTCATAGAAAATTTTAGAAAATAAAACATCCAATAAATGTCATAGGCATGAAGTAATAGAGGCAAACTTGTTGCCTATAGACATCATACGAGGCAAACTTGTTGCCTATAGACATCATACAGAAAACACCCGTGGGATTTGAAAAGGGAGATCACATCGATGAGCATGGGAATTATCTCATAAATACTTCATCGAATCCATGCTCATATGAGAAATCTTCTGAATCTTTTGGTCTCTCTAATTTTACCACACATGAGATCTTCAACCCCCTCTTTATACCTATTCATAAAATCATTAAAAGGGTGGTTGTAGATGCATATGTTTATCATAAACATTATAGATCTCATTGTAATCTTGATATAGGTGCACAAAGGCTAAAGTTCTAAAGGAAACCCCTTCACCAACTGGATAATCAGAAGGTTTCCCAAGAACAACTTTGTGTCCCAAAATAACCACTCTTAAAAAATGAATTGAGCTTGCACCTTTAGCATAGAAATATAATTGTTAAAATATTTCTTTGGTATTTTTGTCACTAACTATTTCAGGTTTGAAGTGAAAAAATAATTAATGGCAGCGCCAGGTATGACCAACCACTAATTATGTAACATTATATCCATCCGAACTTAATTTTGCTTTTACAAAATTCCAGCTTGGGGGAATGGCCTTATTTAGAAAATCTTATGTTGCTAATATTGGTTGTCTCTAACTTTTTAATTCATGCTCAAAATGTTGCATAATAATCATGCTCTTTCATCTCTGTCTGAATAAAATCTCTATAAGTGCTTTCATGTTACCTTTATCTGTTATAGTAAGTTTTGGTTTAGAAGTACTACATATGGGTAATTCTAAAGGCTTTTTTTTTTTTAATTGAGCATGGTGCTTATGTTAAAATGCCTTCCTTAACTAAACTAGACATGGAGTTTGGTTTGGTTATTGAACTAGAAATTATTATAAGTGGATATTGGATATTTTGTTGGACTAACCCCTGTAGAAATTTCTCAAAATTAATCTGGGTAAGTCATGAGATAAATTTAAATCGGAGATGAAGCAAGGCACATAACAAACTTTAATAACTTTCCAGAGAAGACACAGCTTATTTATCATGGATGGAAGAACTATAAGTATCAATAATTTATTCACTTGATCTTCTGCTGTAAGTTACTTTTTGCTTTGAGCCTTGTCTGTATAAAACATGATCTATGCTAAAACAATATCAATACTATCTTTTCATTAGCATAAGACAGAGCACAAATGAAATACTGGACAAGCAACCTATGTTCAAAAGTTGTATACTCCTTCGGGTATATATTGTCCACTAATCTATTGCAGGCATAATAATGTCTGGAGTGAAAAGATTCAAAAGATCAAAGAAGCAAAATATAGCAAAAGAATGAAACAGAGGAGATAAGATGTCCATGAACAACTCAAAATACAAGAGAAAGGACCACCAGTCATTTACCCTTCATCACTTAGTGCCATCACGCTCTAATAATGAAGGTAATATTCTAAGGTAAGTGGTCACTGCTCTTCTTTTGATCTTGGTGTGCACATAAATTAAAACACAAACATGTTAGAGTTACAACTTAAATTGATTAACCTGATTAACTCAACATGATCTATCTTTTAAGATTGTTTATGGCACCGTTCTCTTAATCTCAGTCTTAACTAAACAAGTTAAAACATTATATTCAATCTTGGGAAGACGATAGTCATACTCTTGTGAAAATTTATATAGAGATAGACAATCCTTCCATTGGTTAAGCAATTTTATTCTTTTCTGCCATGTGAGCTTAAATGTAACATTAAATGCTTAATCTTCTGATCCTACCACTCATGACATAAGTAAACAAATTATGCAACACCAACTTTATCTTGTTTAATATGCCTAAGGATGTAGAAAAATAAATAAAAAGATAGATTTGGTTCTGTTGGTGTTTTTCCACCAGCAGAGCCCATGCACTTGATCTCTACCTTAGTTTTGCAAATAGGACAACACGTCGAGCAAAGTTTATTAATTCTACAGGTGAAAGTTCTATGAACATACACACTGAGCAAGATGCTACCAGCTACTATTAAAGCTCTATTTCAACCTGCTTGCTAAACCAAAGAACAAAAGTGACATCATTATCATCACTAGAGGTATGCAACCATCAAGACCTCTATCTCTAATATAGAGAGATAACAAAAGTGGAAGAAGAAGTCCTGTCGATAAACTTTAAAGTTTGTACCCTTGCCATAAGGTAATATGGTAGTTATCTAATTAATTAGTATTCCTATCTAATTTCACTTTAACATATTCATCTTCATAAATATTAAAAAGAAAATAAAAATCTTTATTTCTTTATTTACTGCATCATAAAATATTAAAAGCCCCACGTGAACAAACTTGTGGTAACCCTGTAGGAATATTTACTGTGGTGGCACAAAAATATTAATAGCTCTTGTATTCACTTTCTTGCATCATGAAAAGCCTAAACCCCATAAGAATAAATATTCTCTATGGTGGCATAAAAATATAACTATACATCATGCACACATATTTAATTTCGTATAATTAAACTAGAAAATCCTAAAAAAGAGAATCCTGCTAAAACTTGTCAATCTGAAATCAACTCATAAGAATAATCAATTGCTTATTGGCTGATCGCTAACCTCTTATTAAATTCGAGCCTCGAGTTTTGGTTTTCTTGTTGGAGTATAATTATGCAGGATAACATTATGACTAAGGAGTGAGTCTATCAGTGGAGCCCACTAAGACTATTGTTGACAAGCTCGCCCTAAAGATCATCAACACCAAGTATTGCAAACATCTAGCTTGGGGGAGGAGCATCCCCTAATTATCAGGTAACTATACCTAGGCGATTATTGAGTCTAATTTATAGTCATAAAATACCAAAAATATGTGAACACATGAAGGTTCACAATAGTATCATAGAAAAATTTAAAAATACCAAAAATATATGGGCACATGAAGGTCCATGTCTTTAGAGTCTTGTGAGTCCAATAGAAATAAAAAGATGAATAACAAATTAAAATCAAAAACAAAATACTTATCTATGTATTAAGGTGTGATCATAGAGTGTGTCTAGTTAGTAAGAGTCAAATAAAAACTGGAGAACATTAGAATTTTGTCTTAAAGATGATGAATAGTTGCTCTACTGTAATTCCTTTCAAGTGCCTAGTTTTCAACCATGAATTCTCCTGAGTTTTGGACATGACTACTTTGATATAAGAATTTACTTTGAACCTAAAATTTGAGGAGGTATATGTTTGAGCTAAGTCTAGGTAATTGATTGATATGATACATGAAGGTCTAAGCTGCTATTTATCTTATTCCTAGTATTACTTAAGTTCTGGAGATTTATTTTGAAAACCCAAAATCTTACATGATGAGCTCTTGTATGATAAAGTTTGAATTCCTACCAAAGCCATATATAATACATTTAGAGTTAGAAAAACCTGGGCGCATTCATGCTGCTTGCTTTGCATTGAGTTTAGTCAATCTTTGTTGTATACCTTATGAGAGCCTTGTCATGCTTTTAAAATCAAGATCACTTACGCACTCCACCCACATATGCATTGCTCCTACTCTAGGATGTAAGTGCAGTTATTTTCCACTCTCATCCAGATCCACCTTAAAAATATTTTTTCTCCTACACTAGGAGTAAAACACCCAAAAATATATCCTATAGGATAGCCCCATTTAATTGCTCTAAGTTTTTATTATTATCTCTCCGATTATTTATATTCAAAGGATGCATGTGGCTATGCAAAAGTATTAAAAAAAGAGAAGAAGAAAAAGGGGAGTAAAAGATGGACAAGTGTTCCAACAATTAGAACAATGGGTACATAGATGCCCGCCTCCTAGATTTAGAAAAAAATGAGAGAATAAAGATAGCCCATGTTTTCCCAGAAAAAGTTCTAAGGAGGGAGTTATTTTCAAAGAGCAAAAGTAGAATTAGGATTAGCCACTAAATACCATATATACACCTATCCACCATATTCCATACACATGCACATCTTGATTTGATTGTATGCCTCGATTCTCTGGGGATCCATTGTTTGACTTTACAATATATGAATTGCAAGTATGTTCATCCTTGTTATTGCCACTCCTACGAGCTCCACTATAATTGCTTAGTTGTAGGAAGGCATGACATCATTAATGCCTCAGTGAGATCCATAAATACCATATATAATAATAGGCTTGAAGGTGTTATACAATTAAGCTCTGAGTTTTATTTTGAAGACTTACAAAACTCCGGAATATTGGTACTGTGAAGAATTTGAGACATAGTGCTTGACTTGATTGTTCTATCTTTCGATTGCTCAAGACTTATGCAAAAGCTGTAAAGCTCTATAGTTAAAGGTAAAACGGTTAAGTTTGAAAGTAAGAGCAGTTTTGTCTAAACTGGAGGAAAATTTATGTTTAAAAGCAAGTGTGCTTAAAAGAAATAAAAGTATTGTGGCAACTCCTGATCAAAGTTTATTAATAATTAGAGTTAGCTTATTTGCCAAGGGACTGGCAAAAGGTAAGCTTGGGGGTGTTGTTGACGGTGGATAATGTCAACTTTTATTAGAACTTTAGACATGAAAAGGCACATGAATACACACTAGTCTAGGATTTTAACTGACAATTTCCATGATTTTTGCATATTCTATATTTTCCAGGGACTATTGCAGGAAAGCATAAAAGAGGGATTAGAGTGCATAATTATCATAAAACTTATCCGCGTCGGCAAACATTATCATTAGACTCAGGAAGGGTCTAGAAGACACCCGAAGCAGCTGGACCCACAGGGGAGTCCAAGTGGGGCCAGCCGGCCCCACCCTGACGCCGGTCGGCGCCCCCCTGTGGCATCTGGCCGCCGCCTTCTGGAGTCTTCCTCCCATGCTTTCTTGGCACCCAAGCGAGCATCCCTACGTCGATCTAAGGTCGGTTTGATCCGACGGTGCACACAACATGAAGATGCGGATCGATGACGTGGCGGTTCCTTGCCCCCTACTCCACCTCAGCCTATATAATGATGCCCCAAGTCCCCTCCTAGAGGCATTCTACACCCCGGTGCTTCATATTCTCTACTTAATTAGGGTTAGGGTCCCTCTAGTTGATCTAGTTCTTGTTCATCTTGTTCTAGTTCATCTAGATGTAACAATTAGGAGAGACTAGTTCTTCTAGATCTAGTCTTGTTTAGAGATTAGAGAGATAGAGTAGAGGAGTAGAGATTCTGGAGGAGTTCCGACCTATCGGTGCTTCTTCGTAGCTGTATTCGTCTGGATTCGGCTCCCTCGCCCGGAGCTGCGTTCTGAGGTACTTTTATATTCAACACTCCGATTCAAGTAAGTATTTGTTCTTATTGTTCTTAGGTTTGCAACTCATACTGAGTGCTTTGGTCTTGGTAATTACTTGATTGAAGTAGTAATTCGTAGTGTAGACGTGGTGTCTGGGCTATGATTGCTTGTGGATGTCCCCTGATTTGCCGGATAGTGGTAGTTCGTGCAGGTGACTTTATGGCTGCGTTGATTCCTCTGTAGTCCACTTCCCGTAGATAGGATTGATAGGCGCCCCCCAGAAGTGCCGGTAGGAGATTACTCTATTTCTTCTCCTATTAGGTTACTGCCCAGTTAGAACGGTATTATTCAAAGCTTACCGGTAGTCGAGACAAGATATCATTATGCTATTTCCTCTTTCTTAATATTATCTAGCCTAATTTTTGGGTTAAGTCTATAGACTTTGTCATCATCACAACTGTTCCCTGTGGATACGATATTTAAAACCTCCGGGTAAAATGTGACACTGGTATGATATCTAAACTTACGGATAATCTTACTTAAATCTTATTTAATGGAGTGCAGTTAATTTATACCAACAATCAGCAAAATGGGTCAGTTGAGCGAAAGCATCGACCTATTGTAGAGGTTGGGCTATCGTTACTTGCTCGCAGTCCATGCTCCTCAAGTTCTAGGATGAAGACTTTGCCACGGCTATCTTCATTATCAATAGGCTTCCTTCCAAAGTGTTGACGGTGGATAACGTCAACTGTTATTAAAACTTTAGACACAAAAAGGACACAAGAATACACACTAGTCTAGGGTTTTAACTAACAATTTCCATGAGTTTTGGTGATTTTAATGTGCTTAAAAGACACAAAACGTGTCACGGACAAAGACATCGCGCATTTGATTGCTAGAAGCATCTAGAAGACACCAGAGCGAAGGCGGGGCCTAGGGCCCACAAGGTGGGGCTGGCCACCCCCTAGGCACGCCGCCCGGTGCCCTAGGCCAAGAGGCAGCGCTCTCCTTCTGGAACCTTCCTCCCATGCTTCCTTGGCACCTAAGTAAAGCATTCCTACGTCGATCTAAGGTCGGTTTGATCCGACGGTGCACATAACATGAGACGCGGATCGATGATGTGGCAGTTTCTTGTGCTCTACTCCACCTTGGCCTATATAATGACACCCCAAGGCTCCTCCTAGAGGCATTCTACACCCTAGTGCTTTACATTCTCTACATAAATTAGGGTTAGGGTCCCTCTAGTTGATCTAGTTCTAGTTCATCTAGTTCTAGTTCATCTAAATGTAGCAATTAGGAGAGACTAGTTCATCTAGATCTAGTCTTATTTAGAGATTAGAGAGATAGAGTAGAGAAGTAGAGATTCTAGAGGAGTTTTGGCCTGTCGGTACTTCTTCGTGGCTGTATTCTTCTAGATTCAGCTTTCTCGCCCGGAGCTGCGTTCTGAGGTGCTATTGTATTCAATATTCTAATTCAAGTAAGCAGTTGTTCTTATTTGTTCTTAAGTTTGCAACTCATATTGAGTGCTTTGATCTATAGGGCGCTGTAGATTGAAGTAGTATTTCATAGTGTAGGCGCGGTGCCTTGGCTAGGTTTACTTGTGAATGCCCCCTGATTAGCTGGATAGTGGTAGTTCACGAAGGTGACTTTATAGCTTCGTTGATTCCTCTGTAGTCCACTTCTCGTTGATAGGATTGGTAGGCATATAGTTGCTTGGTAGGAGAGAACTCTGATTTCTACTCTTATTCAGGTTACTACACAGTTAGAATGGTATTATTCAAAGCTTACCAGTGGTTGGAACTAGATAGTCAATAGCTATCCCCTCTTTCTTGATATTATCTAGCCTAATTGTTGGGTTAAGTCTATAGACTTTGTCATCATCACAACTGTTCCATGTGGATATGATATTTAAAACCTCCGGTCAAATGTGACGTCAGTATGATAGCTGTGCGCTTACGGATAATCTACTTAAATCTTATTTAATGGAGTGTAGTTAATTTATACCAACAAACATTTTTGGCGCTGTTGCCGGGAACGGTTTGCTGATTATGACTTAGTTTATCTTAATCTTGTATTATACTTTATCTTTTCTGTTTTATCCCATTCTTTTCATTTTTTCTATTCATCCTTATGGATACTTTTAATTCCATTCCTATCTATCTTTATGGCATGCGCAAAAGCTTTGGGCCACCAAAATCTGTAGAACCCATCATAACACCTGGCTATGAGCTGCGCCCATGTCTAATTAATAAACCCTTCTCGGAAGAAGGTATCGAAAACCCATACTTACATCTACGAGAATTTGAGCAGACCTATGCATGCTTGCACATTGCTGGCATGTCCAATAAAACTATTAGATGGAAGATTTTTCCATTTTCCTTGACTGGAAGAGCTAAACATTGGTATAATCGAGCCATAGGGAGTATGCAAAGTGATTGGGAAACATTATGCTCTGAATTTTGTTTATATTTCTTTCCTATCTAGAGAGTAGTTAACCTTCGAAAAGAGGTTCAAACTTTTAGGCAACTAGAACAAGAATCTCTTAGTACATCATGGAATCGTTTTAATGAACTTGTTACATATGGCCCTAACCTTGGTTTTCTAGACCCCGTACTTATTCATTATTTTTATCTGGGTCTTACCAAGAGTTATCGGGAATCCCTTTATTTATCCTCTGGAGGAGCCTTTCCTTATTTGCCCATAAGTATAGCAAGAGCTATGCTCGAAAAGGTTGCTCTAGCTAATTCTCGAGCTCCCCCGAGAAGAAGAAGGACTCATCACCTGAACTAGACATGGAAGTCTTGGTAGCTAAAACACAATCATTCTATTCCCAAGATTTAGCTATCAATCCTAAACCTTTGAAATTCCACTTTGATGATTTAGACTTTCAGTTAGCTAAGATGCTCAAAAATCAAGGCACATCAGATCTTCTCAGAAGAGCATCTTAGAAAAAGCATCATCAACTTCCTTTCCCTCCTAAAAGACACTGGGAAGAGTTCAAGGATGGCATGTCGAGTAATGCCATAGAAGGAGAGCCAATCCACTTAGGAATAAATTCTATCTTCTCCCCTTTTATGCCCTCAGTAAATGTCTCTGAACTCATCTCTAAACCCATCCTTGACCCTAATGAACCTTCTTATGCTCTTTCTACTAAACTTCATAATGACCCTACAAATCCATCAAGACATCCCAAGAATAAAAGTCATGAAGATAATAGGAATGCCCAAAAAGAGCAACGACAATTGCAAGAATGCATAGACATACTAGAAATACATATGCTATTGTAAAAGAATGGATGAAAGAGGACGAAGCCTTAGTACTAGCATCTAAACTTGGTCTAATTTCAAATGGTGAGCTTGAATTAATTTCTTTAATAAACAGCACTCACCCAAGTTTAGAGGAAACTTTAGACAAGACCAATCTTAGAGATATCAATTCATGGGAAATCCTAGAAAATAAAACATCCAATTAATGTCATAGGCATAAGATAATAGAGACAAACTTATTGCCAATAGACATCCATGAAGAAACACCTATGGATTTTGATAAGGGAGATCATATCGACAAGAATGGCAATTATTTTATTAACACCTTATCAGATCTATGTTCACATGAGAAATCTCCTAGATCAATTGGTCTCTCTAACATTACCACACACGAGATACTCTTTGTACCCATTCATAAAATCATTGAAAGGGTGGTTGTAGATGTATATGTTTATCATAAATATTGTAGATCTTGTTGTAATCTTGATATAGGTGCACAAAGGCTAATGTTCTAAAGGAAACCACCTCACCAACTCGAAGTATAATAATTAGAAGGTTCCCAAGAATAACTTTGTGTCCCAACATAACCACTCCTAAAAAATGAATTGAGCATAGAAATATAATTGTTTAAAATACCCAAAGGAATATTTTTGTCACTAACCATTCCAGACTTGAAGTGAAAGAATGAAGGATAACAATACTAGGTATGTCGCACCAATCATTATGTAACATTATATTCATCCAAACTTTACTTTGCTTTGCAAAATTCAAGCTTGGAGGAATGGCCTTATTTAGAAAATCCTATGTTGCTAATACTGATTGACTCTACTTTTATTTAATTTGTTAACCATGCTCTTTTATCTCTGTTTTTGAATAAACACTCTATAAACTTTCATCTACGTTTGGAGTATTTTTATACACCTTTTAAATTAGGCATGGTGCTTAGTTTAAATTATTTTCTAGAATCAAAATTAGACAAGGTGTTTAGTTTGATTTTTGAACTAAGAGGTGTGTTGATTTTACTTTCAAAGGCTTTTTGAATTAAGCGTGGTGCTTAGGTTAAAATGCCTTCCTAAGTCAAATTAGATGTGGTGTCTAAGCTAATTTTTTGAGCCGATGGTATGCTATAGTAGACATTGGATATTTTATTAGACTAACCCCTGCGCAGAAATTTTTAAAATCAATTTGGGTAAGTCATGAGATGAATTCAATTCAGAGATAAGACAGAGCACATCACGAACTTCACTAACTTTGCATAAGAAGACACAGCTCATTCATCATGGGTGGAAGAACTGTGAGTATTAATGATTCATTCACTTTATCTTCTATTGCAAGTTACTTTGCCTTGAGCCATGTCTCAGTATCAAACATGATCTATGCTAAAACAATATCAATACTATCTTTTCATTAGCATAGATAGAACAAAATGAAATACTAGACAAGCAACATATGCTCAAAATTTGTATACTCCGTCAGGTATGTGTTGTCCACTAATCTGTTGTAGGCATAATAATAACTGGAGTGAAATGAGTCAAAAGATCAAAGAAGCAAAAAGACGATCAAAGAATCGGTGCAATAGAGGAGACAAGATGTTCATGAACAACTTAAGATGCAAGAGAAGGAAAAAAAGCCACCAGTTATTTACCCTTCATCACTTAGTGCCATCACGCTCTAATAATGAAGGTAATATTTTAAGGCAAATGGTCACTGCTCTTCTCTTGATCTTGGTGCACACATAAATGCAAACACAAATATGTTCGAGTTACAATTTTAATTGATTAACCTAATTAACTCAACATGCTTTGTTCTTTAAGATTGTTCGTGGCACCGTTTCCTTAAACCTAGTCTTAACCAAATGAGTCGAAACATTATATTCGATCTTAGGAAGATGATAGTCATACTCATGTAAAAATTTATAAAGATAGACAATCCTTCCATTGGTTAAGCAGTTTTATTTTTTCTGCCATGTGAACTTAAATGCAACATTAAATGTTTAATCTTCTGATCTTACCACTCATGATATAAGTAAAGAAATTATGCAACACCAACTTTGTCTTGTTCAATGTGTCTAAGAATAGAGAAAAATAAAGTTCAGTTGGTGTTTTTCCACCAGTAGAACCCATACACTTGATCTCTACCTTGGTTTTGCAAACAGGACAACACGTCGAGCAAAGTTTATTAATTCTACAAGTGAAAGTGTTGTGAACATGTACACTAAGCAAGATGCTGCCAGCTACTATTAAACCTCTACTTCAACCTGTTGGCCAAACTAAAGAACAAAAGTGACATCACCATCACTAGAGGTATACAACCATCAAGACCTCTATCTCTAAGATGGAGAGATACACAAGAGTGAAAGAAAAAGTCCTGTCGGTAAACTTTAAATTCCGTACCCTTGCCATAAGGTAATATAGTAGTTATCTAATTAATTAGTATTTCTATCTACATTAATAATTTTACCTTAATATATTCATCTTTATGAACACTAAAAAGGAAATAAAAATCTTTATTGCTTCATTTACTGCATCATAAAATATTAAAAGCCCCACATGAATAAACTTGTAGTAACCCTATAGGAATATTTACTGTGGTGGCATAAAAACAATAAAAATAGCTTCTGTATTTACTTTCTTGCATTAAAAAGCCTAGGTCCCATAAGAATAAATATTCTCTGTGGAGGCACAAAAATACAACTATATATCATGCACACATATTTAATTTATACGTAATTAAACTAGAAAATCCTAAAAAGAGAATCCTGCTAGAACCTGTCAATTAAAATCAACTCATAAGAACAATCAATCACTTATTAGCTGACCGTAACCCCTTATTTAAATTCGAGCCTCGAGTTTTGGTTTTCTTGTTGGAGTGTAATTATGCAGGAACAACATTATGACTACGGAATGAGTCTATCAGTGGAGCCCACTAGGACCATCGCTGACAAGCTCGCTCTAAAGATCATCACACCAGGTATTGCAAACATCTAGCTTGGGGGAGGAGCATCCCCCAATTATCAGGTAACTATACCTAGGCGATTATTGAGTCTATTTTATATAGTCATAAAATACCAAAAATATGTGAGCACATGAAGGTTCACAATAGTATCATAGGAAAATCTAAAAATACCAAAAATATATGGGCACATGAAGGTCCATGTCTTCAGAGTCTTGTGAGTCCAATAGAAATAAAAAGATGAATAACAAATTAAAACCAAACAAATATACTCAGCTATTTACTATGATGTATTTATAGAGTGTGTCTACAATCATCTAGTTTAGAGTCAACTAAAAGTTGGAGAACATTAAAAATTTTGTCTTGGAGATGATGAATAGTTGCTCTACTGTAATTCCTTTCAAGTGCCTAGTTTTCAACCATGAATTCTCCTAAGTTTTGGACATGACTACTTTGATATAAGAATTTACTCTGAACCTAAAATTTGTGGAGGCATATGCTTGAGCTAAGTCTAGGTAATTGATTGATATAATACATGGTCTGAGATACTATTTATCTTATTCTTAGCATTACTAAATTCTTAAGATTTATTTTGAAAACCCAAAATCTTACATGATGAGCTCTTGTATGACAAAGTTTGAATTCCTACCAAAGCCATATATGATACATTTAGAGTTAGGAAAACCTTTACGCATTCATGCTACTTGCTTTGCATTGAGTTTATTCAACCTTTGTTATATACCTTATGAGAGCCTTGTCATGCTTTTAAAATCAAGATTACTTATGCACTCCACCCACATATGCATTACTCCTACTTTGGGATGTAAGCGCAGTCATTTTTCACTTTCATCCAGATCCACCTTAAAAATGTTTTTTCTCCTACACTGGAAGTAAAACACCCAAAAATATACCCTATAGGACAGCCCCCATTTAATTAGTCTAAGTTCTTATCATTATCTCTCCAATTATCTATATATTCAAAGGATGCATGTGGCTATGCAAAAGTATTAAAAAAAGAAGAGAAAGAAAAAGGGGAGTAAAAGATGGACAAGTGTCCCAACAATTAAAACAATGGGTACATAGATGCCCGCCTCCCAGATTATAAGAAGAAAAAAAGAGGGTAAAGATAGCCAATGTTTTCCCGCGAAAAGTTCTAAGTTTTAAAGGAGGGAGTTATTTTCAAAGAGCAAAAGTAGAATTAGGATTAGCCACTAAAAACCATATATACACATATCCACCATATTCCATACACATGCACATCTTGATTTGATTGTATGCCTCGATTCTCTGTGGATCCATTGTTTGACTTTACAACATATGAATATTGTAAGTATGCTCATCCTTATTATTGCCACTCCTATAAGCTCCACTAGAAATCTTTAGCTGTAGGAAGACATGATATCATTAATGCCTCGAGTGAGATCCATAAATACTATATATTAAGAGACTTGAGGGTGTCATACAATCACGCTCTGAGTTTTATTTCAAAAACTTACAAACCTCCAAAATATTAGTACTGTGGAGAATTTGAGACATAGTGCTTGACTTGATTGTTCTATCTTTTGATTGCTCAAGACTTATGCGAAAGCTATAAAGCTCCATAGTTAAAGGTAAAATAAGTAAGTTTGAAAGTTAGAGCAGTTTTATCTAAACCGGAGGAGTATTTCTGTTTAAAAGCATGTATACTTAGAAGGCATGAAAGTATTGTAGCAACTCCTGATCCAAATTTATTGGTAATTAGACTTAGCTTATTTACCAAGGGACTGGCAAAAGGTAAGCTTGGGGGTGTTATTGACGGTGGATAACGTCAATTGTTATTGAAACTTTAGACACAAAAAGGATAACAAGAATAAACACTAGTCTAGGGTTTTAATTGACAATTTCCATGAGTTTTGGTGATTTCATATTTTCCAGATAGTATTTTAGAAAAGGATTAAAAGAGGGTTTAAAGTGCTTGAAAGTCACAAAATGTGTCATGGATGAAGACATCGCGCATTGGACTGCTAGAAGCATCTAGAAGACACCAGAGTGAAGGTGGGTCCTAGGGCCCACAAGGTGGGGCCGACCGGCCCTTAGGCATGCCACCCGGCACCCTAGGTCAAGAGGCGGCGCTCCCCTTCTGGAACCTTCCTCCCACGCTTCCTTGGCACCTAAGTAAAGCATCCCTACATCGATCTAAGGTCGGTTTGATCCGGCGGTGCACATAACATGAGACGCGGAACGATGATGTGCTAGTTTCTTGCCCTCTACTCCACCTCAGCCTCTATAATGACACCCGAAGGCTCCTCCTAGAGGCATTCTACACCCCGGTGCTTCACATTCTCTACATAAATTAGGGTTAGGGTCCCTCTAGTTGATCTAGTTCTAGTTCATCTAGTTCTAGTTCATCTAGTTCTAGTTCATCTAGATGTAGCAATTAGGAGAGACTAGTTCATCTAGATCTAGTCTTGTTTAGAGATTAGAGAGACAGAGTAGAGGAGTAGAGATTCTGGAGGAGTTCCGGCCTGTCGGTACTTCTTCGTGGCTGTATTCTTCTAGATTTAGCTTCCTCGCCCAGAGTTGTGTTCTGAGGTACTATTGTATTCAACATTCTAATTCAAGAAAGCAGTTGTTCTTATTTGTTTTTAAGTTTGCAACTCATATTGAGTGCTTTGATCTATAGGACGCTGTAGATTGAAGTAGTATTTCGTAGTGTAGGCGTGGTGCCTAGGCTAGGTTTACTTGTGAATGCCCCCTATTAGCTGGATAGTGGTAGTTCACGAAGATGACTTTATAGCTTCGTTAATTCCGTTGTAATCCACTTCTCGTTGATAGGATTGGTAGGCGTATAGTTGCTTGGTAGGAGAGAACTCTGATTTGTGCTCTTATTCAGGTTACTACCTAGTTAGAACGGTATTATTCAAAGCTTAACGGTGGTTGGAAGTAGATAGTCAATAGCTATCTCCTCTTTCTTGATATTATCTAGCCTAATTGTTGGGTTAAGTCTATAGACTTTGTCATCATCACAACTGTTCCCTGTGGATACGATATTTAAAACCTCCGGGTAAAATGTGACGTTGGTATGATTTCTGTGCGCTTGTGGATAATCTACTTAAATCTTATTTAATGAAGTGCAGTTAATTTATACCAACACAAAGTAATCCAAAACGAAACCCCACATGAGCGTCTCCTTCATCAACAACCTGATTACTCATTTACGCACACCTTGGTTGCGTGTCTTTGGCCCAACCTTTAGGCCGTACAACTCAAAGAAACTAGCTTTTCGATCTAAGCAGTGTGTCTTCCTTGGCTATAGCAATAATCATAAAGGGTTCAAATGTCTTGATCCCTGGGTCGGATGGGTGCATATATCTCACGATGTCGTCTTTGACAAGCACAAGTTTCCCTTTGCTAAGCAGATCTTCCTGATGTGCTACTTAATCCAGACGCTAGTTTTGGGGACATTTCTATGCTAGACCAATCTGATAACTCTCCTGCTACCCGTTTGGCATTGGCCTAGACTCATCGTCAATGACGTAGGGCACAGTTCCTCTTCATTCTGGTGAACATTCAATAGAAAATTCTGCTAAAATTGGGGCTGGCGATCATCATTGCATGTGCCTCATTCCGAGGGGGGCAGCCACGGCATGGGGGCAAGGATGATCCACTGGCTGTCGGGTTGTCGCTGTCGCCCGACATCGGCTCAGGGATCTATGCGGGATCCTCCGCATGCGCCACCTGCATCCTCTTCGGGGGCGGGATCTTCTACGCCGACCTCGTCCCACGCCTATCTCTATGTCAACCGCCCTATCGCCACAACCAATCCGGTTGCAGGGGGCAATAGACGTCGCCTTCGATTCCTCTGACAACCGAATCTGGGTCGGTCGGATCGTCTGCAGCAGGTGCACCTATGATTGGGCGTTCGACGGTGCTCAAGTGTCTGCTCCTGCATGACCCACTACTGCCTCTCGATTAGGTATACGAAACCTAAGATCCATACTTGGCCAGACGGTTAGATGGGGTATGGCAAAGATCTTCGAATCGGGTGAATGGAAAGTAATCATTATTGAGGCTTTTGCAAGATAAAAATTGGGTTGCTGCAATGGATCATGAGTACACTGCTTTGCTCAAGAACAAGACTTGGCACCTTGTACCTTCACCGAAAGGTAAGAACGTTATTGATTGCAAATGGGTGTATAAGATTAAGCGCAAGCCAGATGGCACCATTGACAGGTACAAAGCACACTTAGTAGCCAAAGGATACAAGCAAAGATATGGTTTATATGAGGCAACCTCCTGGGTATAAAGATCATTATCATCCGAGCTTTGTATGTAAATTGGATAAGGCACTGTATGGGCTGAAACAAGCACCACGTGCTTGGTATGCATGTCTGTGTGGCAAGCTAAAACTATTGGGCTTTACTCCATCCAAGGGAGATACTTCACTCTTCTACTACAGCAAAAGCAAGATTACTATGTTTGTTCTAGTGTATGTAGATGACATCATTGTGGCAAGCGCGTTGTTGGCATTTCTTAATGTCATCACAGAGAATAGAGGTAGAATCTATCTCCGACAATGGTGCCAAAAATGCTTGTTGGCATACCTTAGTATCATATCACCAGGGTTGGGCCTGGCCATGTTACCAAGTTATACCTTACCATTTATTCCCTCTATTGCTACCAGTGATACACCTCTAATGATAGTTTTAGAATAGACTGGCATGGGCACCGTAGCATACCAAGACTATTCTTACCTCTATCAAGAGAGTTATATCCCCAATAACGTTAGAACTATAGCCTTAGCGGCTAGTGCCTTGGAGATGCTATACGACGCACTTTTAGCATTCCTCAACACTAGTGCTAAAACTATATTCCTTACTACAATAGAGAGAGTGGTGATACGGTAATTCATTGCAGTTATGGACATTGATCCGCAAGCGCACGGAAATACCATTGTAGCATTTCAACCCGGAGTATTCCTAGGTGTCGTATTTATATTTTCCCAAAGGAAGGCTAGTGTAGATTTTAGTATAAAACCATAATCATGAATACTATACTTTGTATGAAAGATAGACCAATGTTTATAATAGGGGTAAACAATAACAGTTTTCATGGTAGTGGACACACATAGATAAATGACTCTCAAGTAGGGAAAATGATGGCAGCATAAAGAATAAAAGAATAAAAATAAATGAATATCCTACGGGAGCAATGATCCTAATACAGTTAATGCCTAGAATATAGTTAGTCATACAAATACATGAGTTAGAGATAAAGTTGTGTTTGCAAAGGATCAGGAGACCACTGGGCACTAGTCTGCCGGTCAAGCATGGGTGGCATTTTAGACTCCAACACCATAGCCAAATGTGGGGAATTACAAGGGATGGACAGGGCTATCACCACCTGCCGCCATTCACCTCAACCATGGACTATGAAGTGCAATCATCGGTTCCCCTATACCCAAGCACCATGCCCACATAATGAGTAAAGAACTTGGAAGTTGTGCGATGAACCACCATCCCTCACACAACTTTATTCTTAATCATCTAAATGTATGAACGGTTAAGAACAGAGTTCTATATGCTAAGAACATGATATGAATACTATGAACTAGCAAGCATATCATGAACAAGGCATACAAACTAGAAGCCCTATGTTTTATGATCAAATCACGCAAACTATCATCTAGTTTATATAACAAGATTATATCACAAGAACTATACTCTAATTCTAGAACATTGCTATATTGATAAAAAGGGGGGAAGAACATGATGGAAAGAATTGTGTTCATACCAAAGACTAGCCAAGATGTCTTGTTCTCTTATAAGATGAGTCTTGCTCCACTATTACTACTAAGGATAAAGTGAAAAGTGGAGATGAACACTTGAGAGTACTAGTGTGAGAGGTGTAGTGTGTTGTTTGTGAAATGGAGAGCTCCACCCCTTGTTTTATACTTGATCTATGTTGGTTTGGAGGAGGGGAGTGAATGCCATGCAGAACCGCCTTTGGAACCGCCTCCATGAACCACCCGGAGAGAAAGATGGGCTGGGCCGGCCTCCTTGGGGTGCGCCCACACACCCCGGTAACGGCCGCACTGGGGTGGGCCCCTCAGTCCCTAGCCTTGGCCCGGTGCCCCTCTGCTCTTCTGGATCTCTCTTTAGGTGAGTTGTTGGCCCAGTTGTGTCCTTTTGGTTTGGGCTTTGCTTATTTTGTGAAATAAGCCTTGCCAAAAAAAAGTGTATTCTTTTGACCTTTTTCTCTTGTCCTTTTATGTTTCCTATAAATCAATAGTGCTCCAATACAAGTGGAAATAGGTCAATAGTAAAAGCATATGTGAATGTGGCTACGATAATTCTCCTTTTTTTGGATAATAGTTGGCAGATAAAGTATGTCGGTATTTACCGCCAATAAAATCCCCCAAGCTTACCCTTTGCTCATCCTCGAGCAAAAGCTAAGAACTTGGTTGTTGATCGAGGAGTTGCTACAATGCCGAATATGTTTCACAAGTGCCAGGATTATAACAAAGCTTTCTTCCTTGATCTAAATAAATAGGTATTTTCATATTCATCCTTTTATACTTGTCACTTGAGGGGCTTCTAGCTACATCTTTGTCTTAGGTTGGCATTTAGCAAGAAAGTTAGACATAGAACTTGGATGCAACCTACTCTTTTGAATCACTTTCGTCCCGAAGTTTATATTTTTGTATGAAGAGCAAAATCTAAATGATTAGATCATAGTAAGATACTAAGCTATACACCTTGATTGGAGGAAATATTTTTATATTTTTTCTTTTGAACTCTTATGCATGACTCTCTTTTTTTTTCTTTAGAAGTAGGGGTATCTCTCTGCTGGGTACTTTTGTACCCATTTTTTTTTTCGGGTGGGTGTCTTTGCACCCCTTATTTTATTCTCTTTTTTTTGGCACATAACCTTTTGGTATGGCATCTTTTATTGGCTCATGCTTCTTTGGCATGGCATCTTTTCATTTTATAGCCCACACTTCTTTTTTTTTTTTTATAAGAGAGAATCGACACATAGAGAGCAAAATTTTTTTTATTATGTTTGTATGAATTCTGATCATGGGTGTATTAAGATCATATCAAAGGAACTTTGGTTTTTATTATTTGGAAATTTTTTAAACTCTAGTATTCAAGCTTTTCTTATAGCAAGATTGTAACAAATTCTTAGTCATACCAATTCAAGCTTCATACTATCCTTAGACTAGATTAAGCTCAATGCATCTGTTGACGGTGGAAAGCTTCAACTTTTAATATATCAAAAGGCATGAAAAACACATTAATATCTAGAAGGCTAGGGATTTATCTAACAATTTTCACGAGTTTTGGTGATTTACCAATTTCTAGGGACTAATCTAGAAAACACCGAAAAAGGGGGCATAACTACAAATCTACACCACGGAATTGTCCGCAAATGAAGAATACGCCAAACTACCTAGAAGGATCTAGAAGACATCGGAGGCGGCAGGAGCACGAGGGCTTCAAGTGGGGCTACCTGGCCCCACCTGTTAGGCCCGCCGGCCCCCTATGAGGGGAACCCTCTCTCCCCTTCCGGAGTCTTCTTCCACTTTGCCTTTGAGGATCAATCTTAGCCCCTACGTGAAGTCGGTTTAATCAAACGGCTGTCGTGCATCCCACCGGGCTATATAAGCAGGGCCAGACCCCCCTAAGAAACCCTAATTCATTCAATACCTCAACCAATTCATTCTCATTCAAGTCATCTAAAGCTTCAAGTTCTAATTCCTCATAGCCTTCTAATTCATAGTTTAGCTTAGTACGATCTAGAGAAGAGGAAGTTAAGTTCTTCATCGATCTTGGATTCCCGACATTGTCAAGAAGAGAAGAGTCTAATATAGTTCTTAAGCATTTCTTTCTTATTGTAATATCTGTGTTTGTACGATCATTACTAGCAATATTGTTCTTCATTAATATGTTC